>VZSZ01005042.1:16967-62395 GCA_013398815.1 Ibidorhyncha struthersii | reverse complement strand
TAAGTGTGCTGTAATGTCAAGATGATCTTTGCTGCTCCTGAGGGCAGCTCATCTCAATATGCTTATTGCTGGAGTTCTTAGAATAAACCTGTCACTGGCAGAACCACAATAAATTATTTTAAGATTATCTCCTAAACAGAACTTTTGACTAGTGCTTCTAGACTTACTTTTCTAAAGAAGATGCTTACTTATATATTTCAAGTGCCATTATTCCAACACGTATACATTTCATAGAGGGAGGTTTTCAAATTTAGAGTATATTGAGGAAAATAATAAGAGGCAACAGACTTGAAAGATTCAAAACTGTAATAGTGACCTCTAGTGACTAGAGAACTGAGTAGGTCTTCCAGAACAAGCTTAAATTTGCTGTAAACCTGATATTTGATAAAAGTTTAGAATGGCATTATATTTATGAGAGAGAATTTTTGCTTTTCCGCCTTTTTCCGCTGAAATTCATGATTTGTAGCTAAAACTGGTATCTGCTTAAATGTTCATTTCTTAATAATCCTTGAACATATTTTAATACCTTTATTCTAGTCTGAAAGTAATTAAACCTCATTTGAAGCGCATCTGAACTTCTTTGCTGTGTGTTCTCTGGCACACAGAACAGAAAATGAGAATACTCCAAATGACTTCACACCTCATCTCAAACTCTTTATAAGGATTTAATTTTACAGAACGTTGTCTCCTGTGATCTTAGTCCTCAGGTAGCTTTTGCTGAAAACTTCTTACATAACTTTTTTATTAATCTTGAGATAATGTTCATAAAATCACAGAATATTGTCCTTTTAATGTCGTCTTTCTATAAGAGTTAAAATTACACTGTTGGAAATACATTGATTTTGAATGATGCTGCCTTGAGCACAGTGGACACAGAGCGCCTAATGTTTAGGGGTAATATGATCATTGACACCTTTTGTGCTTATCGTTGGATGTCAGGTGTAAACATAATTTGATTCCCACTCTACAGGTACATAGTGTATAGGGTCATTTATTGCCTAATGACCTTCTAATATTCCCAGTATCCTCCCTTCCATTTAGTGCAACAGCTGCACTTATGTTTAATATGTAGCTGAATAATTCTTTTTACTGATATGCACTGAAAACATCTTTCTTTGTTGTTAAATATGGAACTTTACTTAAAGCAACATTAATTAAGGGGTGTGGGACAATAACAAGTTGGAAAGAGAGGAAAAGAAATGCAAATTCTGTTTAAAGCTCTTCTCCACCAAGAAAAACTGAAGTAAAACATAACCCAAATGAAAGGAGTAACCTTTACATTTGTCATTCTCAGGGTAATTCAGTAAAATCTGGAAGACTACATTGGGTTATCTGTGTACATTGCTTTAGTTCTTCAGAGCCTGGAACACTAGGTCTAATATTCAAAGTTCATGAGGTACACAGAAAGCAAGCAAATGAAAATAAGGTTTGAATTTTCATTTCTCCTCCTGGTACAGAAAGTAGGAAAAGCAGCTGAATGCATTACTATAAAACAAAAAAATCTCAGTGTTTCATTTAGCTACGACTGAAATGAAAAGTTTTAGATTTTTTTTTTCGATTTTGAGGAAATTATTCAACTGAGTAATACAAGGAGACAGAAAAATGACAAGTCAGAAGGAAACAGTGCCAGAACAAAAAGTGAAAAAAGCAGTGAGGACTGTCGGTGAGTAATTTTCATTTGATTTCAAGGAGATGTTACAGACTAAAAATTCTGGCCAAAGATTATGATAACTTTGTTCTGTAATTAAAGACATTTGGCTTTTTGGTAGAAGGTTAGGATGCAAATATGCTCTGTTCTGATATAACCTCACAGTTACACCTTTTGTAATTCATACAAATATATGTATTGAAGGTAACTACAGCTCCTATTGTGCAGGGATTTTAATGTTGTTACATGGCTTATGTGTAGGCTTATTCATTATTAACCAAGTCTTTAGTCAGAGGAGATACAGTTTGAAAAATATTTTAAATGAGTCATTTATAGTTAAAATCACTGAGAGCCTGAGTCCCTTTAACGTGTACACAACGTGGCTTATAACACAAATCCATGATTTGTTGTTCCTTTCATGTTTGGTTTGACAGATCCAATATTTTCCTAGTTTGCTGAATAGGAGAATTGTCCTTGATGAGTTTTTCAGATCCTTCCCATGCCTTGATGTTGAAAACTCCAGAGAGGTATTGATTCTGGGTGATTTCATTGCCTGGTGCGACAGAAATTTTGATTTATTTACTGTTAGATTCTGTACGTTTATGTCATCGCTGAACTGCTGCCAGCTTATTTGGTCAGTCATGCATGAGAAGAGATGGTTGCTTGATTTAATATTTTGGTTAGGGATTTTTTTTGCAGGGGAGGGTATTTTGACTGCATGGTAAAGTGATTTACGTCACAGTCTTTGAGGTTATATAGCAGAATTTACTATCATAGGCAAAGTCTATTTGTTTAAAAAATTTGAGAATTAGAGTAAAAGCAAAACCATATTTTCCAAAGACTGTCTTTAACAGAAATTCCACTGGAAAAGCATATCATTTTGAACTTGCTTGCATCTATTGAAAACTTAAGATCAGAATTTCAAAAGCTTAATTCTCATTTAGTGAACAGACCTTTCAAAAGCGATCAAGATTACCCAAATTTTGTTGCTGTCAAGCACCTTGAAAATTAAGATGCCTTGTAAGTTCCATCTTGCAGGCTGTGGAGCGCTGCAGTAAGATGCTGTGTTGTCACCTTCAGCCACACTCCTTGGGTGGCTGAAAGTATGTATTTTAGAAAAATAAGCCTTGATTAGTATTTTCCCCTTATTTGATTTTGGTAGCATCTCTTAGATCTTGTTTGGGGGGAATAAAATTTAGTAATATTGGTTTCTCTCCATAGTCTTATCTCTGGTATCATAAAAGATTAGTAAAAACTTTTGCAAAATCGTATCAGGGAAAAATACATCTGGAAAGTTCTGAAGGCATGAAAAGTTGGAGTAATGGAAGTGCATATCCTAGAATAAAATAATTGTATCAATGATCCCTTCTGTTATGAACTTAGTAATACAATATTGAGGGTGCTTTATAGATGCTGATGCCAAGCTTACCAACTTACAGACTTCACTGACAGACTCACAGGCACGTGATTGTGCCCTGTAAGGGAGAGTCATCTCCTCTTCGGAGAGTGCTGGAGTTCCTCTGTCACATAGAGAGGCAGAAAGTGTATCCTTCATGTTCTGCATGCCCTACATTTGCAGGTAACGGGTGTAGGCACACCACTTACTGGTAGAACTTATTTAGAGATCACAACCTCGATAGGCTGGAGTCGAGAAGTACACCATGTTGCTCTCTATTTTATTTTTTTTTGTAATTCTTTCTCTGAAGTGACATACCGCTCCTGGTACAAGTACTTAGACTGGAGCCTGTAGGCAGGATCTGGACTAATGAGAAGATGTTGTGCTATGATTATTTCAAACTCTGCTTTGCCTGTCTCCATTACTTTTTTATTTTGCTGCTGCATGTAAAAGGAAAGCCAGATCTGAAGGTTATGCTCACTTACCCAAATGTCAAGTTCTGTGTGAACATCTCAGCTGACATTTTTCTCTGTGTTTGGTAAAGAATGATCCAAATGTCTGACAGTAGTGCTGTACCAACTGTATCCTACTAGCCATGTTCAGACATGAAAGCTCGATTTGGTCATTGTCTCAGAAAGTTGATAAAGACCTGAAATTGGAAAATGTTAACATAATAGCTTGACATTTTACTTTTTTTTTTTTTTTCAGCTTGGATCGAGAGTGATTTCATGTGTTTAAACTTAGGGAAATACACTGTATGTGAAATATTTAATAGACTGACTACTGCCACTTCAGCCTTTTCTTGCACACACATCTAACCCCCATTATTACCAGTAATTAATGCTTCCAAAAAGTGAGAGGTGATTCCATTTCTTTAATACTCACAAGTTTATGGTGTCTATTTGATGCGAGATTTCCAAAATGACCTAAGAGTCAGTAGTATCTAATTAGACACCTAAACAACGGGCTATGACTTTTTATATCTGAACAAGTAAGACCAGTACTCACAATCTCTCTGTTTTATCTAAGTTACTTTATGTGACGTATTTGAAGCATTGTGGAAAGGAAACTTCTTGACTAGATGCACCACGTTTCAAATATTAGGCAGACACCGCAAAATACCTTCAAATAATGCTATCAGTGGTCTGAAGTATGTCAGCTGTCTAGCGCCGCAGCTTCTGCTCCCGAGAGATTAAAAGGATTTGTGCTGAAGTGGAATCCTGTTCTGGGTCTGAGCCAGATCTATAAGCATGTGCTCCTGAAAAAGAGGTAAGCACCAGTCTCTCTTGCTCCGGCTGGACTAAGTGGTGGGGAACGCTGAGTGGCTTAGTGACTCACTGGCCCAGGACAGTGCTGTTGCAGGCTGGGATCCGAACTGAGAAGCAGTGCAAAAGTCAAACATGGGACTCGTTTAACATGTGGTGTGTTTCAATACCACCAGGGCGTTTCTCCCTCTCTCTCCTTCTCCCCCTCTCTTCCCCTCCTCCCACCCTCTCGCAGAGTGTGTCAGACCAGCACAGCCAAAATTTTGTTAAACAAAATTTGGTATTTTGTTTAACAGCGTGTAGAGTGGAAAGCTAGGCTAGGTTAGGGGCCCTAGAGATTATGCTTCGTAGTCCTTCCATATGAGCGTCTGTGACAAGACCATATGCCAATTCTTGATCTAACAAAATTGAAAAGTGTTTTAAATTCTTTAAGTTTGGAGTTTTCTTGCTCTCATTTTCACAATAATTTTTCAATTCTTCTAAGTTTACTTGAGTTTGTGTTAAAGATGAGAGTTTTAAGTATTGACAAAGTAAATAACAGTTCTGGAAAAATAAGATATTGGTAAATACAAATGAAGACCAAGTGGCGCTTAGCCAAATTCTGCTAACAAACTAAGCACTGCCTGTGAGAGGTACCACAGCAACACCTCTCTCGCATTCCTTCTCTCTGAGCTTTATTACTCCTCGACAGACTTTGACTGTGTTCACAGCCCTGTGTGGGGATGCTTTCATACTAGAGGTGAAAGCAGAAGGCAATGGCTTTCTCTGCCTGTCACTTACTTCCAGACCATGATGAAATACCGCATCATCCCTGGCATGCTCTGCTCCTCTGATATCTTCCCTTCCAGAGTGAGGAGCAAGGAGATGGCATTTGCGTTGCCCTTCCCGGTCATCGTACCCGGGTAAACAAAGCCGCTGCCACCAGCTCAAGGTTTTTAGGGCCTTCTCTGTGCTCTGTGCAATAAGTAAACATTAGAAATATGATCAATTATATGCAATGCAAAGTCTTACTGAAGAAGAAAAAGGATGTCGATACTATTTTGAAAGGAACTTGGACAAGATGCTATTGCACAATAGATGACAGAATGAATTGGAGCTCAGGAACCAATTTATTTCAGAGCTCTGTTTGGGAGAAGATTCAGTGAATGAAGGTGTGCTGTTAAATTAAATTTAAAAAGAAAAAACAAACCCCAACCAAAAAAAAATCCACAGTAGAACGGTTGCGTTTCTCCTGTTAACCTTGAAAAAGCATGTAAATAGGAAAGATTTGGAACAAATTTTGACACTGAACTGAAAGTAGGAATGTGGGCAAATAAATTTTAAATGTTGATTTTTTTAATGGAAAATTTTATAGAAAACTTTCCTAGCCTTTCTGTTTTCCATTTCTGAGACTCACAAAGGAAATTCTGCCATCCAAACTGTAAGAAGACATGTATTGCTGGGATATCAGTCAGAGGATATTCAAATCATGACTTTCACAAAACTGGTAGTTAAGTAACCTTTTTTGACATGATCATATTTTGCTGTTTAAAACCTGCTTGTAGATAATTATATACTCAATTCATATGACTGACAATGGTTATTTGCTTACTTTAAAAACTAAGCAAATAGTTTGACAAGACAAGGAATGAATGAAACTAATTCATACTTTGTGTCACTGTTCATGAAAAACAGGCTGCAAATATATGAAGTGTTCAGACAGCTAATATTTATCTGATATTTCAGCTAAGACTTTTGCACTATTTTCATGGACTATATTGCTGGAATTAATTGTCCTTCTATTCAGAAATTACCCACATATAATTCCATTTTTTAGTCTTTTATTTATTCAGTGAATGTTGTAAAGATAGGTAACAATACCTTTAGGTTTCTGAAAGACATGTTCTAGACATTCTTTTGATTGCCCATCTGTTTGGTATTTCTTGTTCTTTCTATAATTTGTTGTCCCAGTTGTTCAGTGCTGTTTGAACTTCTATGTTGCATTTATTAACTTTAATAAACGTGAGAATTTTCGTGGCAGAAACCCATACAGTAGCCTGATCATAGGCATCTAGTGCCACGTTGGATGTCCTATGGCATCCAAAATATCAGCGGCAAGGATCTGGCAGGTATGATGCAGGGCTTAGAGGAGACCCATGCCATTTTGGATCACCAGCATGAGGCCAGGCAGGATACCTCAGGGCATCCGAAATGGCAATGGGCACCTATATCTAAAGAATTAAATCCAGCCTTGACATTCTTCTGAAAGAAGAATGGGAGTGCAAAGGCACACTTTGTCAGTCACCATGAAGTACAGCAACTTGCTGCCCTGCATGGTCTCTTAACCCAGATAGCACAGTTCCTGGGTTGCTCGAGTAGTTTATTGAGAAAATAAACCTAGAGCGAGTCCCATTCTTATTGTCAATTCTTTCTTTTCTGCAGATAATTTCGTGTGTATATTGAGTAATTCATGCCACCATTTTTCTTCAGTGTTTTTTTTCCCAAGCAGATTTTACCCTCTTTCTTATATTTCGTGTGCAGCCTTCCATTTATAAACCCCTTGTTTTGCGCTTGAACTGCAGGCTTCAGTCACCTGTGCCCTGCTCAAAATACAAAGGCTACACGAGAGCACAAGTAGTTAATTAGGTTGTACTTTTATGAGAAAAGTTCAAGGGATGCATAGCTGAGAGTTTTGTAGACATAAGCAATGGAGCAGCACACTTCCTACACTATGAACAGCCTTTTTTGTACTTACGCTGCTTCAGCACTTTTTGATTAGCTGGCTTAATTTTGCCAACTAAGTCTTAACCCTCCAGATTGTTTCCTGTAGCCACAGGCACGGTCTGATTCGAAATGTTTTTTTCAGTCTTTCAGTCCAAAGTCAGACAGCCAGAACGCTCTTGGAATGTGATGCCACAGTCAGGTTACGGAAATCGCTCTGTAATCCGCCTAATGTTTTAATATACTGGATGAAATAAGAACTAAATGCATTTTCAACAATTTAGCAGTAATATGCTGTGATACGTGTCTGGAGAGTGCGTGACTCAAAGCCGAAGAGCCACCTCCTTGAGAGCTCTGGAGTTTGCTCCCTGCTGAGGTGAGATGCTGCTGAGGTGCGGTGCTTTTTGAAGGCGCCTCTCATTTCACAGGCGTTAGGCTGTGTATGTCATGGTAGGCAATATTCATGGTAGGCAATATTCCCGAGCAGTTCTGAGTGCGCGATGGTGTTGCAACAGGGATTACTTTTCTTATTTTGTTTTCAAAGGGAAGCAGGTAAATTCCATCATACGGGTGCTTTCTCTTGACTTCAGGTTGTTATTTATGTACAGAAAGGATATTTTATAGGAAAGAAGACGATTTAATAGCAATCTAAACCAATGTTACGCTGTTTTCAGCCTGCTTCCTATTACAAGTACTTCGCTCTGGACTTTTTTGCGTACAAGTTCGTTCTCAAAATTAGAAAAAAATAACTCCATTCTGGAGAACTGTTCTGACAATTTACAGAACTAAATAAAATTGGGATCTCAATTACATGGACTAAATGTTTTAAATGGAGATAATTTATGCACTGACATGTAACACTGCCAGTATGTTTGCTTTTAGAACTGGGACTGGGATTTCAGTACTATGGTATACCATAGTCAAGCCTGATAATTTTCAAAAGGATGTATGGGTATCAAAACAAGCTTCCATTGATTTTGACTTGTCTCTGTGATAAAATAGAGAAGTTACAAAAGCTTTTCCTTCATGGAAGGATATACTTGTCATCATTTTTCACTGTAATTGTGCTTGAAAAATTGCTATTGTGCTTGTTCTTTCTAAGCTGTTTATAATTAGTATTCCATAATGTGTAGGAAACCAAAATGCTTTTGCTAACAGCTGGATAGTGTGTACCTAAATTTCTGCCATCTGGTCCTGCACTCTTGGCTAATACAGTGGGCCGAACTTACCATAAAGTCAATATTCAATAGAAATATGAAGTAGCAGAGAGGATGAGTAGAAGAGGGAAGGAAAATAAATTAAAGAATACACATAGCGAGAAGGTGTAATTTTACAGTTAACTATTCACCTGAAATACTTTTTCTGTGTGTCTTTATGCGTTAGTTGGATCATGTTCAGTATCTCAAACAAGCGACTAAACTATTTTAATATGCTAATAGATTCAAATGTTAATCAATACTCTATCTTTAGCCCTTTGCCCTTTCCACCCTAGTCCCTGCGATTGTGCCAGAACCCCTACCCTGACACCCCCACCTCTGCTTTTATCTGACTAGCATGGCTCTGTTGCCTGGATACAACTGGAACACGTGAAAGAATGCTACCGAGCTGCTGTCAAGATGGCCATTTTATTGCAGTGATTTATAAATGGATTATCTGTGAAAATGGCTCAGCCTTTTATGCAAGCACCCTACAGAGGCGGACATAACTCTAATTGGCTGGTCCCAACAACAGGTCTTGCTTTCCTGTTATTTTACAGCAGTAAGGCTGATGCTTTACTGCAAATGACAGCAATTTAACCAGAAGGAATTAGCCAACTTCTAACAGTGTTAACCTGCAAGTGTATTTATGCATTTTCCTGTCCTTTGTCTTAGATTCCTTTGAGGTATCTGACCACCCCCAACCTGGAACCATATTTTCTTCCAAATTCTCTTTAACAATAGGAGGCAGTGAGGACCAGCAAATTGCCAAGACAGAAACTGAAAACCATGCAATTGAAAACCACGGACCAGAATTTTTCCTTTTGCCTTGCAAAGCAAATACTGTGTTGAAGTCAATGTTGAGGGGTCAGCATTTATATCACAGGCCGTCGCTTGCTTCATAGCACATCTTAGCACAACTTTTCAACTATTAATCACTTTTGGAACACTCAGCTCTTGTTGCAATACAATTTTACCTGTTTCTTATATTTAATCTTTGGGAGCATTTACGAAACCTGAACTTTTAAACGAATTTGATTTTCATATAAAGAATTGTTAGGCTAATGTGTTGGTCCTCTTTGCTTCTCTGTAACAACATAATGCAGTTTAATAACACAGATACAAATAGTAAAAAGTATATTATACATTATGATACTTTAAAAGCTACCACTGACTCATGTAAGAAAACTAGAAGTTCTATTGTTATTCTATAAAAAGCAGTGTTTAAAATACTTTAGACATTGGAGGCCTTTCTTCTGGAGACTCATTATACCACAGTCTGTTAAAAAAATCATGTTTTGCCTTGTAGTGTTTTCTTGTAATTCTCAAAGCAAAGTAGACCACACAATTCTAGACTTGCTTCGTATGACTACGTAGAAAGAGTATTTAAGCATTAGGAACTTTAATTATGCAGAAGCTTTACTGAGGGATTTTAAATAAAAGATTTGTGCACATCATATTGTAATGAGCAAAGTAAATATATTTCTTGCAGTTATATGAAATATTACTGTACTGAGGACAGGGCAATTTAATCAATAGCAACTGCACAGTGACCTATCATTGGCTTTTTTTTTTCCCCTCAGATATGTTTGTACCAGAATTTTTTAAACTCCGCTAGCTCCATGTAAGCTTTCTGAGTCTCTCAGAAAGGCTGTGTTGTCTTTGTAGTACTGCCTAAGGAGCCCTGACTACAGCAGGAATGCTGTGGCAGATAAGTGGCCACATCTGTTTCAGTCTGATTCTCCATCACTTGCACCCCAAGGTAATGTGCCAGATGTTCTGGTGAGACATGTTTGTTAGCACTTCAAAAAATATTTTGAAGAAAACAGCAAAAGACACAACAAAAATCTCTTGAATCTCACCTCTTCTGGAAAAGGCCCATAAGGTCAGAACCTCATATATATCCTATAGGGGTGTTTTCTTTTGCCTTTTCTAGAACTTAAAAAAGCCATGTCTCTTAGCTGGACTTCTGGCTAAGGCAGTGGTTACAGCTGTTATGAATGGGGTCACAAATCTGACAAAAATGTACTGCTTATTTTAGTTTTGGGGATCACAATAAGAGTATGATCGTAACTGGAAGCAATTTAGAAATGGATGATTCAGGGCATTGGAGGTGAAGAGAATGTCAGCTTTAAACACCTCACAGTTCACATAGCATTCCCGCTAAGCCCCTCTCCTTTGAAACTTAAGCATAGGAAGTATCATGCATGTGCTTTGTTCCTCATTCAGCAAAGTGCTTATTTAAATGTTTCTGCATGTCCGTTTGTGAAATGCATTAGGCACTGTTATACTGTCACACATATATATGTGTGAAATCCTGTCTCCATGAGTTGGCAGAAAAAACTCATTGGTTTTTAGTGAGACTGGGGCTTTAACTGTATCTACTAAATGGTGTGAATTTAAGTATACAATCTTACCTTTTGCATAGATCCATTTGAAATTTAGGTCTGTGTATGTATAAGTCAAGAATGATTGATCCATAGTTGTGAAATACTATGAAACAACTTTAATGAGTTAGCAAGCAACACATTTAAAAATTTTAACCTGTATATTCCAAAAATAGAAATAAAGTATATGACATGTTAAGGAGATCTTATAAGGTATCATAATCAAACATTTGGTTATAGATTGCAATTTAATAAGCACTGATACAATTTGCCATAATGACTTCCGGACAGTAGTGTTGTGCCACAAATCCGTTGATTTTGCAGATATGTCTTGAGGAACAAGGAGGCACACTTGATTCCTTAATATGCCATGATTATGGCCTAGGAAACTATTTTTGATTAAACTATTCATTAAGTTGTTTCGATTTTGTCATTCACAGAGAACAACCCCAGCACTACAGCATGTTCTTGCTTCTCACAAAAATATGCCATTAAAAAAAAGGTGCAGCATTCTCACTTAAGCTCTGGGTGATGGACACATGAAATAAAGACACCCTTCCAGCCCTCCTGCTCCATATTCTCTTTCTTATAAAACTGTATTTTACAGACCTTAAAAGTTACGAAAGAAAAAACATATGAGAGCAGACACTTAGAAGGAAAAACACTGAATTAAATAAAAAAGTAAGTACCTCAATGATAGCTCTGGCCTAAATTGGAACGAGACACCCTAATTACAAAGAAACACTCTTTTTGCTAAGCATAGGTTAGTACTGAGTCTTATTACCAATCACAGCTGTTAATTAGGAAATATGAAATGTCGAAATAAGTAATTTCAAAAGAAGAAATCTGCTTCCAGCCAGGATCTTGACCTCTGTCCAAGGGAGTAATTCTCCATTTCTCGTTTCTCCTTCTTTACCAGTTTTCTGGAGAACTTGACAAAGAAACCACAAGTGTAACGTAAAAGTGACCTTGTTTTGTCAAATAATTTGTTTTAATATGGGTAGAGATGAGCAGCATTCCTTAACAACCAGCATTTTGACTTTTGTGTGCTGCTGTTACTGAGCACAGTAACTGCAGAAAATTACGGGCTCTGTTGGTTGATTTTCAAAATGACTGTTTTTATTACCTTCATGGATTATAATTTATGGATTAAGCTAATTACACATAAAGACTTGAATCTCAAGTATCTAATCATTATACTTGAACAACACTAAATATTATAGTTAAAAGCTGAATACCTTTCCTTGAAAACTATATTATTAAACTATAAGTATGATCACTTCGGCATTTTCAGGTTTTTTCTTTTTCCTGTAATATGAGAACAACATAATAAATTATGGGCCCTAAATGTGTATTGGTAAATCCATTTTGGGGCAATAGTTCACCGTGGTTTGTAGAAGCCCGTAGGGACAGTGTAGCTGAGGTTTGCTACCTCCGGCCTAGGTAGTTAGGCTGCTTCTTTATGGTGCGTACAACACAGGAAACCATTTCCAGGACCAAACTTTTTCCGGGAAAATCTCTGTATTAGATTTTCCATTGTTGGAAACTGTGCGGACAATGTCTGCGGACATTGTGAAAGGTACATGAGCTGATGGGTACACAGTTGTTTTCTCAGCCCTCGAGACCTGAAGAGAGTCCAGGCTTGCTCTTGGCATGCAAGGCATTACCTAGTCTTTCTTCTAGGATTGTGGATCCTTGTTCAGCCTTTCCACAGCTCCTCCAGCTCCCTATGACATTAAGCAGTTCAGCCCTTGCGTCCTCTGAAGCGCTTCTCTTTTGTGAGTACCAAAAGTAGCTACAGAAGAGAAGAATTAGTATAAGGCAAATTGGCAGGGGTGGGGAGATGCTTCCATAAGAAACATGACATGGTTAAAAATCCAGTTTATAAATCATAGGCCTGCTTAAAAAAAGAAAAAGTGTCCTGTAGTGTCATATTTCTGAAGCATTTTTAAGTGAATCATTTCAAAATCTAGTCATTACAAAGTGATTTCACAACAGAACCTTCAGGGAAAAGGTTTCTCTCCATAAGGTAATTAAATAGCTCATCATTTACCATTGCAAAATGTATCCAAATTTCATTTCTGGGGTTTTGTCTTTTTTATAAAAGCAATCTTCTATTCTTTCCGTCCAGAGAATAAAACATTTAGCTTAAAGATCATCCGCCCAATATACACTAAATGATGTTACAGCGGTAGTGTCCTTTTTCCTTTGTTGCTTTCTCAGGATCTGCTATTTGATGAGTCACTGTAGATTAGAACAGCCATGTGCTGAACAAATCGAAGTGGGACACTGCATTTAATAGCATTTGCTAAAGAAAATAAATCCAAACCTCAGATTCTTCTCGAGGTCTAGAAACTGAATATGAACAACTGTGATCTGACCTTGAATGCGGGACTAGATAACTGCTTCAGCTTTATTACCATCTTGTATGTTCTCCATGAGCTACTACACTGTCATTTTTCATCTTTACGCTGATGTGTAATTCTCCTTTAGTTATATGTAAGTGTGAAAGTTAACAAGCTCGTAACGAGTACGTATTTATTACATAACTAGCTTTATTTTAAGAAAGCAACCTATTTAATGCAACAGATAAACACATGCATAATTTAAGTACTTGCAAAGCATATATTCAGATGTTTCCCTGAGTCAAGACTACAGTCCTCATGAGAATAAATCAGGTTTGACAGTGTTCTTGCTTTAGTCAAAAGGCAATGTGGGGCTTGATCATGGTATCGTATACCTACATAACCATGATACTCTTAACATGCTCTCTCTTTGATATAGATAGGAAGTTCTAGTCTGATAAAGATGACACAACTAGAAATATATGTGTATGTATATGGCAACATAAGGTGAATTTAAAAAGAAAATACATACCACTTTTAAATCCAACCTAGTATTTTTATATTATTTCTTATTAACTGATTACATGCCATTTTTTATGAGTAATAACCTGACGTGCTACTTTCTGTTAACATAAACTCCCAGAAAAATCTTGCAGATGCAAGGTTTGTTACTCTTGTAACACCTGGATCTATAATAATTCCAGAAATTTCATATAGCATTCTAGCAATTCATGGATCTGAAACCAATTTAGCAGTAATCCAGCACTTTCTAGCCATTTCTTGATTTAAAATCTTTTTCAGGTTTGGTTTGTATTTCTAGTGATTCCCAGATCTGGAACTTTTCTAAGGAATCCCCTTTGCTTTCCAGGAACTTCTCACAGCTTTATAGGATCTTTTTCCATGCTTTCTGGGAATTCCTTCTGCTTTGTAGAAATTTTCCATAGCTTTGCAGGTTTTCCTAGACCTAGATCCTTTCTAGAAATTCCCCATGGCTTTCTAAGAATTCCTTCTCCTGGAACTGTTCTAGGACCCTTTCCCCCACGGTTTTCTAGGAATATCCCCAGCAGGAATTCCCTGTTTTCTAGGAAACCTTCACACAGGTTTCTAGAACTTCCTGCCTCTGGATCCATTTGGGGATTTTACCTTAGCTTTCTGAGAGGTTCTCAGCTCTTTCTAGGATATCTGGTCTTATATTTTCTTCTAATTTCTCAGAATGGTACTTTTCTAGGCATTTCCTGGTGTTTTCTGGGTGTTGCTGGTTCTGTAACTTTTCCAGGCATTACCCCTGTGCCTCCTAGGGAATTCTGGGTCTGGAACCTTTGTGGGGATTTGCAGCAGGTTGCAGACCTGCCACCTGACCACTGTAAAGAAATGCATTTCCCTTACCAGCAGCAGTTGCTTTAGTGCTGATGGAGTTGCTACAGCCAAATATGAGCAAATCAATGTAGTCCAATGTGGTAGTTCCATGAGAATATCAGAGCTAAAATCATACATACAAATAAGTCAGACTCCATCTTTGCCTAGTATGTATAAAATTTTGGAGTAGATGTTAGTATAACGTGTTAACTCTTTACAACCGGAACGCCTGTGTGCTTAAAGACCTAAACATTTCTGTGACCCATTTTGTTAGTTAATAGCATTTCCTTTCTCCTTTGGCCACAGTGGCTCACAATGACATGGTTTTCTTCCGTCCTTAGATCACGGGACTCTTGCCTGCTGCTGTACTATGCAAGTGCTTCAACTTCAGGAAGGCTCAGAAGCATTAGCACTAAGCTGTACGCATCCTGTCACCTTGAACAATGTCACCTCAGGGGAGAGCAGGACGGAGATTTCCCTTCAGTTGCAGGTTTGGCTTTTGGCTCTGGTTTTGTCTTTTGCTTTCAGCAATACCGTGAGTAGTAGTTGATCTCCTACCTCGCCTCAGCATTACAGTTTAGCATTACAGTTTTGCTACCATAGGATTGAAGGCCACTGGCAATATCTTCCCTATTTCTGTGTCTCTTTTTGAGTGAGGATGTTTCAGTCGTTGTGGCTTGGTTTTGTACTGAAGGTCTTACGGATATTAGAAGACTCATAGAAGTCTTTTGTGGCTTGTGTTGCGTGTTCAGAAGAAAAACACTTTCTTACAACAGGTGCATATTACATTATACCTATGTTATCTCTACCTGCAATGTTATTGCTTATATAGAAAAATGTAGGAACAGTTGCTTTAAAATCACTATGCAAACTTCTGTCGATATGTATACGTTTCTGCGCGTGCGCACATACATTTTGACTACTGCTGCAAACAGAAGCAGAGGTATAACTGCCTTTGCTCAGTTTGGCTGTCCTCCAAAATGATGCAGGAAGTCACTTCTCAAAGTTGTCCTTAACTGAACTATAAAAAGATGTCCTGGAGCTGACTTTACAGGAGCCGTATGTATAGTTGGGCATATATTGCTATTTTTCTGCAGAGAAAGTATATTGCTGCACGTTTGTGGGAGGTATGCGCAGGTGGCCATATGAAGAGCTATATTTCCATAGGTAGGATTACTTTTGTGAAGGGGAAAAACATGTATGACCATAATTTGTCTCCACTATTTTTTTGGAAATGATGTAAAAATAATACATACCGTAGACATCAGAGGCATATGATCTCAGACAGTCTCTGAGAAAGGACATGGGGGAATTACTGATCAGAGAAGCTTGTTTGTCTGTGTAGGGATCAAAGGGGCAAAGCGTAGTCCATAACACTCACCCTTTTTTAATTATAAACTCCAATTAAGTGATGCAGAATAATCTTCAGCATTCCATCTGGCAGCTATGAGGAGAGAGCAAGAATAGCAGTTAACGACATTAATCAAGGCTTGAAGTAGACAGGTTCAAGTACTGCAGGCTTTGTTTAAAAAAAATGAGTTGGGGAGAGGGTTAGCCTTTGAATAACATTCCAAAACCACTGCATGCAGCCCAAGAGAGAGGAGCAACATTTACCCTTTACTCTTACATTAACGCTTTGTGTGGTGGCGTTCTCTAGACTACAGCCAGATGACCAGCATGCTGTCACTCCGTGGCTCCTGTCATACACAGGGTTAATACTGAAGTGTGGGAAAGACCTTTTTGGAACTCCAATGCCAGTCACTAGAGGCTGCTTAGGAAAAAATTTGTGAATTTGGTCCTCAAGTCACAGTGGTTTCAAAAAGCAAAACATAATCTTATTTCTTTTAATTAATTTTAACAACTGATACTGGAAATCTCCAACCCGTTTTCACATGTGGTATGTTGTATAGGAGACCATATGATATGTATCGTCTTCCTTTATGTTTATGCTTGAAAGAGGAATAGAGAAATATTTATATTGGCAATGAGAAAATTCTAAACACACCATATATATGGTATGTTCATATACAGAGGTACACATTCATGTGTACATGTAGTCAATATGCATATTAAGCATAATAATTCACATAATTAACATTTAATGCAGAGGAAAATCCTTGACATAACGTTACAAAAAAGGCTCTGTGCTCTTGTCTTAGTCTGTAGTCAATCTTTACCAGTACAAAAGAAACCCCACTATATTCCAACCCAGCATTGTAGAATGCTCATGCTAATGTGATAATTTTACTAAAAGCTAGCGGATGGGAGCAGAAAAACAAGCTTATGGTAGTACTTTCTGATTCAGAAGGCCTTTTTCTAAAGGTTACAGGTAGAGCTAGGAAAGACATTTGATAACAACTTTCTTGAAAACTGTAGCTTCAATGTATCAGAAATTTTCTACGTGTTTGAGTCCATTTTAGTAAATTGTCTCAGTAAAAAGCTCTGAAAAAAATCTAAATACAAGATAGCAAAAAAAATCCCTTTTTTGTTAGCTTCATGTTTAAAACAGATTGAAAACTAAATAACAACAAAAAAAACCCCAAACAACTAAAAAGATCAGATGCCCTAAACACTTAGTTCAGCTAAAATGTCCAATATGTTGATTGTTTTTTTCCCAGCTCACTATTGAACTGATGGAAAAAGAATCAGGTATTTGCACAGTTAATTATTTTAGATAGTTTTTAATTTATACTAGAAGTCAAGGGATTTTTTCCAGCAGAGTCCTTGATATCAGGAAAGGATGAAACCACTTACCATGGAAGAAAACAAGCAAACAAAAATTAGAATGCATTAATTTTATACCTATCTTTACATACCACCAGCGCTCTTGTATGGTCTAGTACATACATTTTAAATCACAGTAACGGGCATTAGTCTGAATCCTCAGAAAGAGACTTAATGCTTTCTCTAAGAATACGCGTATTTCGATGAAATGCTGAGAAGAAAATCAAACAAATAAAAAGGAATTTGGATGGGTAAACTTTATTTTCACTCCAGAGTTAATAAGATGTGAAAACTTCCATTTATTTCACATTAAAGCTTTTGAAAGTTTATTCATTTGGAAGCTACAAATTTGTAGCAGAATTCAGAATGAGAGATGCCCCGGCTACGATGGGTAGCAGTACCCGGGCCCTTTACTGGAGAGGGACTTTTTTTTTTCTTTTATGTGACTCTTGTTCTTCTGCAGTTGTTTGGGTAAAATCAGATTACTTTCATCAGAAGTGCTTATAGATTTAAAGATTTTTGGCCCCGTCCGAACAACAAGCTTGATCTAAGCTTTTTTAGAGTATTTCAAAATTCCCAGAATCTCAACTTTTAGACAGAAACTTAAAAGTGCCAAATGCCTGCCTGGTAAACATCTAAATTAAGCATTTAAGAATTAAGGCATCAAAAAACTCCTCTGAGAAACTTACTTTTTATATGTTGCTTCCCAGTGTTTGCCTAACTGCACTGCAGTTTTCAACTGCATGTGCTACCTCTGCTTTATTTGGTATAGGTTTTCATCATACACAAATAATACACAGTCCAAAAGTTGCAGGCACACTTTTAGCAAAATGTCATCGGTGTCACCTCTGAAAGCGATGGTCTCACTAAATGCAGCTATGCAGATAACTTAAAATTCATTTCCAGAGATCAATAGTAAAAATACAATTTCATTATTCTCTTACACTCGGTTGAGAAGATAGGATTGACTAGTAGATGCTCAATTCCTTTTTACCATAATGCACAATAACAGATATTTAAAAGTCAAGCCTATCTAAACTATTTAGGATAGGTTCCACACAACAGTTTTATGCTCTGTGCTGGCACATTGGTTAAGTCTGGTAAAAGTTATCTGCAGAAGATACAGGACTATGGTAAGAAATAAGCTTGAGGTCATTTTGGCTTCTAAAATAGAGTAATTGGATTCATTTGAGCGCTGTTAGTGAAATGGTGTAGTTTTAAATACTGCTATATATTACATGTTTTTGCAGTTGCTAAATCGAAAAAAAAAAGAAAGTCACATTGAAATTTGACCAAGAGAAGCTAGTCATAACTGATCCTCTGTTTCTACGGAAGGGAGTAAGGGGGGAAAAGAGATCATTTGGCCTTACGGAAATCAATACAGCGTATCTGTTGATACTAAAGATTAGGGTCAATAGAGCATTACCTCGAACATCTGGATTTTTGAGAATTTTATGGACTAAAAATAAACAATATTAAGCCCCTGAGGAAATTCACAGGCAATTAAGGGGATGACTTGATGCCAGAAAAATGAGAGTTCAGCCGAGGGTGAAATGTCTCTCTTTAATTCCCTTCTTTCTCCTGACTTTTGGCAGGTGAAATCTTTCATTATTTAAAAACTGAAATAGGCAGAAACAATAGCTCCAGTATTATTGTCTTTAGCTAAATGTATATTGTATTTCCAAGCTGCATGTAGTTTTTTGAGTCATTCTAGTTCTATGAATTTTGAGTAATTCTTATGACATGATATAAAGTCAAGCTTTTTCATCACTTTTGGGAATTTAGCTTTTACTCCAGATGCACAGGGACTCCGAAAGCTTGGCTTGTTACCATGCTACACCTATTTGTAGTACCCCTTCTGATGGTGGGACAGTCCATGGGCTGAGTCAGCTACAGGTGTAGAGGTTTCTGCTTTAAGGCTTTAATTTCAATTGTCATTGCTGATAAACTGCTTCCTGCTCCTCTCTTTCAAGTAAACCTGAGTGCTTGTAACCCTTCCCAGAGATAACACAGCCTGCCAAGCAGGAGGGCAAGTTATCTATGGAAGCACACAGAGGACTGCGGTGCTGGTGTGATGCTGTAGTGGATAAAGCTGGAAGATTTCAGCCCCCCAGATGTCAGCCGTCACCTCACACGAGCACTCGCTGCACTTCCAAAGTAAATAAGTTGGGAAGAAAGACGAGAGCTGTTCCACTGTATGTTTTTGGAACTGAATCAAAGGGAAAATATCAACTATAATAGGGGAAAAAACAATGCTTTTTTTTTTCTAAGAAAAATAGCACAGCATCTCAGAAATATGTAGGTGGATGGTAAGTAAGAGTTTCTCCACAATTGGTTTTAAACATTTTTGTAGCATTGTTACCTTTACTTTCACTTTCTTTCTCCCCTGGAAACTCAGGCCAAATTGTTTTATGAGTTTGCTGTTCAGATAGAAGAGTTAGCTATTAAAAATACGTTCACCTGCTCAGGATTAGAAGCGTATGGTGACTGTGTGATTTAACTGAAGGAAGTCAGCTGCCCTGTCTTAGCAACAGAATTCTTAGTTTGATGCTTACATGGGGCTTCTCATTAAATTCATTAATCTTCAATAATGTCTCTGCAAAAGAGACAGATAATCCTTAATGAAAGTTTTTTTTCTTAGGATCAGTTAGTCTGAAAGTATTGAGCTTCCATTAAAAGAAAGTATCTGTTTTGAATTACTGTTATCTTCTGAGAAGGCTGATTTGATTTCCTTTTTTTGTTTCCCAAACTAAACTTCACATTTGACTGCTCTTTATTCCAAACATACACACGATATTAGTTTAGCTGCTCCTTCATATACGGGCCTAATCTCTTCACAGTTTGCTAGAATATTAATTTTACCGAGCTGGATTAAANAAAAAAAAAAAAAAAAAAAAAAAAAAAAAAAAAAAAAGAACCAAAAGAAGAATCCTTGTGACACCTATGCAAAAGCATGCATAGGATGTGGTTATGTGTTAAATCTGCACTGAAATTGAAGTATTTTAACACGTTTCACACAGTTATAATTCTACCCTATAGCTTTTCAGTTTATTCTCCTGAATTAGTAGGCTGATAGTCTAAGTGTTAGCAACACGTTAATGTTTTTTACTATATGAAAGATAAGTGCCCTGAATATTATAAAACCACTATTAATCAAAAGTATGAGTGAGAACATAAAAAAGGTTTCTGTTAACCCAGTGGTGATGGTTCTGTACAGGATCAAGATGGAAACGCAGGGAGCAAGTTATTTAGATAACTAGGCTGTTGTTGCTGGTATTTTCTCCTTGTGGTGTGTAGGTGCTAGTGTTGCAATTGCCTGATGAAATGATGGGCAAGGCAGTCAGTTTCTGTCAATAAAATTTAGCTTAACGTTTAGCATGGGAAATCCATTAAACTGCTGTAGAAGGTTACAACTAAACGTAAGGTTTATGAAATTATTCTTAAAATTATTGGATTTGATCCTGTTTCCACTGTAAGGAGTGGAAATACCCAAAGGATTTCAGTAAGACAGAATTTACTCATTCCAGAACCAGGCATATCTTTTGATTAGTTGTCACTCTATCTAAACTGGAGTTAAATAAAATTTAGGATGAAAAAATACATAAAGAAGCATGGGGACATGACTCTGTAAAGTTGCTATATCTCTGTGTGTAAATGTAGTAATTTCTTTTTTTTTTTAATGTTGATCTCTTATGAGTTTTTGGCTGCATAAACAAATACTGATTTAGCAGTTGCAAAGAAATTCAAATCCTGGATCTCAGTCACAATTTCACCTTTATTTTATAGCCACGGATTTATTACTGATAGACAGTGGAAATGTCAATTCTTTGTTTTAATGTGGTTAAGATGAAGCTTGGGATGGAATAGGAATACCTACTCTGAATGAATTGGAAATTGCTAAAGCAAAGTTCCGTGAAAGAAATACCAATTTGTTGAGCTTATTTCTTTCAGAATATACAGGTTAGGACAAACTTCTACCAAAGCGCTGCAGATTTCCAAAGCAACTCTATTAAGCTACAATGATAAAACCAAAACCAAGTGTGCAAATCTGCGCCTACCTGTTCATCTAGGGGTCTGTTTGCTTCAACGACTCGCTCTCATTAGGCTCACTCTCTAACTCTTCCTGACAGCATCTCCTTGTTATGCTTGAAGCACATCCATATTGTTTCAATTACTTCTCTCTAGACTGGATGAAAACTAAGAACTAATGGAAATTAAGATGCAACTTCCTTAACGTTTGCTAGTTTCAAGTATTTTCAATAGTAGTTTAAATTCATTGGTTTGACGTTTTTCTGTGAAAGGAACTATGACATTTGGAGGTGGGGGGACAGCAGCAGCAAATCAGCTTTTAAGAAGCAGAGCCTTCAATGGAGGGGCGGTATCGATGATGAGAGCTCCTCTTCCATTTCTGCGCCAAGCCAAGCAGGCCATTTCTGACCCATCGCAAAAAGTGGGCTAAGCTAACCTTCCAACTTTAACTGGAAAGAGATTAGAAGTGCTGACAAAGATACTTGTATACAAAAGGAGATTTTAAAAGCTGTTTTCAGCTCTCCCACCTCCCCTCCAGGCTGCAGGGTTGGGTGTTCTAGCAATTTCAAGACAGCTTGCAGAGTTTCACTTAACCATCTTGAATGGTAGTTTAAGCTCACAGGTGGGACTTTATCCAGAGCCAGACTACAAATGATTACATAGTCCAGTAACAGTTTCATTTGAGAGATGGTAACGAGCAGGTAAGTACTGGACTGTATTTCAGCAAATCGTCATCCACTTCTACTGCAGTGCTGGTCTACGCATGGATGACTTGTACGGTACTGTACCACGCAGTCGGAGCAAGTCTAGCTTGCTAATATGCAAAATATTTTGCATTGAGATTCAAGGTGGATGAAACTATCAATAATCTCGACACATACCAACAGAAAATATTAGAGGATTAAAGGCATGTTTGGTTGCTATCCAAAACATTTGTTCGCTTGTACGTTCAGTTTAGGAAATCTTCCTAGTTGTAAGTAAAACAAAGAAATACAAAAGATGCAGAGAAACTACTAAACAGCCAATAAGAGATTCTTTCCATAGAAAGACAGTCTTTCAGCATAGAATCAAATATTTATTCACTCCCTTTAATTTCATAGGCAGTGCATGTTTCTGTTTATTATTGCATTTCTCATCTCTCTACTAAATTTCAGTGTGACCTTTAATGTTCACGTTGTGACTCTGTTGTAGTCATCTATACAGAATTAAATAAAATTCTTACCAGGAAGCAGCAGCCTTGTCTGCTTAGGAGAAAGAACAGTTCTTGGCAAATAGCTAGTCCATGGCTAAATTCCATCCTCAAAATCCTATTATCTTAAAATTACTCTTTAAATGTAAATGAAGGCTTACAAGGCAGAAATGCTTTACACTTTTGTGTTTGCCTGAAAGCAAATAATATAGTACAGCCTGCTAAGAAGCCGGCATATTCATTACATATAAATGTTTCAAATATGGAGCATTAAAACCTCCGTCTAAAATTAGAAATAAGTGGAGATTTTAGCTTCAATTATATAGAATGTTTTGCCAACTTCTGAAAGAAATTTAGCAGAAATTCTTATGGATATGGAAAGAAAGGCATTTAAATATAAATTGATTGTAGGTAACTATTTAAAGGCATAATACAGCTGACAAATCATGTGCTTCTTGGTATATAATTACATAGAACACTCCAGTCAAAGACTGAGGACAGTTTAAGAAGTTTCATCCTAAATGTTTGAAGTTGAATAGTTGTGAAAAAATAAAAATCCAAGGTTTTGGGTATAAATGTTAAAGACTCTTGATACAAGGGTAGCAGCTGTCTGAATTTGGCGGTAAACGTACTTCCATTTTCAGGCTGAATACCGTCTAGAATTAGGTAACGGTCCAGAGTTCAACCCCAGTTTCTCCATAGGACTAAACACAGGAACGGACGTATGTGTAGAATGAGAAAGGATGGATTTCATCTGCCTGGAAACCCGCCTAGCGCAGTCACTGGAAGCCCCTGTGGAGCCTGAATAGTCTGCCCTAGGTCGCTCCCTCTGCATTGCTCAGGCTCAAACTTGCCTGTCTGAGAAACTCATCCCTCTGAACAAGTTGCACAAGGTAAATCACAGCTTGGATACGTTTTCTAGCTTTTTGGTCCATTTGTGGTTTAAATTAACCTTCTGACTTTGCACTGGAACAGAGCCCTCACGCAGTCAGCTATACCTGAGACATAGTGTGGAGGTATGAGCGTGCTGAGGTTGTCAAGAGGTGAGAAATTATGTGTACATCTAAAGCACAAATGAGTATGAAGCAACAGGAGGTGAGTTATTTTTTCCAATAGTAATAAAAGCTCTTGCAGGAAAATGCTTAATATAAACCAGTCAATAAAAATATATGCCTAATTTCTTTATTGGAAACATCGCAGTAATGATCACAGTAATTTCTTTTCCTGTACCATAATTACTTTTTTAATTAAATGTTCCTACATGATGATTAGGTTTGATCAGAAGCAACTCTTCCTATTTCAGCCTTCTGGAACGAGAAGGCTACCTGTAATTTTTTGCTGTTTCGTAAGACTAGAAGCACGTGGTGTAAGTTTAATTTTTAGCAGGCTATGGGCAACCTCTCCTCTATACTTCAAAACGATTCAGTGAAGTACCCCGTAACAGAAAACCTATTTCTGCTTCTGTCTTCATGTGTATTTGAAGTGTCTCTCAAAGTGGAGGGGAAATGAAGAATCTATCATTCCTAAAGTTCAAGCTGAGTCCCTGATGCTAAAACTCATGTGGATCAGCATTTCTCTTATCTTTAACCAGATATTTACCAATTTTGGCAATCAAATTGGAAGACGATTATTTCTTTTTACTATAATCTCTTGTTCTTATCCTTTAATGACTGTTGCAATGTATTATCTGAACGAGCCAATGAGAAGAAATAGAAAAATGGAGAGTGATCAGAGGAACTGAAATGAGTTCTCTGGAACTAAATGACAGTAATTTACAAGAAGCAATTACTTATATCTGCAAGATAGCTTCACCATGAATAGTGCTTGTACACAACAGAACATAATTTGACGGTTCAGACATAGGTTCAAATGGAATAGTGTCCTTTTTAGTATTTTTTTTAACTATGGGAGAAAAGCACTTGTATGTGGCTACGGTTTTGCCCTACAGTATTCTTGTAGTTGGTGTTCTGAGGAAATCAGATAAGGTACAAAATGTGGATGATACTGTTTAGAACTTATAAATGGTTTTCCATTGTCTGAGAAAGCTAGTGAAGTGCGGGTAGACGTGCCCACCTCATTAAGAAACACCTGGAGAGAAGGTATAATATTTCAGCTGCAGCTTGTGAGTAAAAGCAGATGCAATCCCTGTTTCATGATCTTCTGCTCCTTCCCTCTGCCCATGAGACCCAGACCATATGCTAGAAAACAATCTCCGTTTCAAATAAATACCCAGGGAAGGGAAATAGCTATCAAAATGTCCAGTAACAGCTGCCCTCACAGAGGTTACCTCTGAGATGATGACATTGTGCCCACAGCTGTAGAGATGCAAAAACTTGGTGTCAGAATGCATTGAAATCACTTTGTACCTGTGTACTGTACACCACGCAGAAAATGCTTTGCAAACACATCCCTGAAAGTGTACCAGGCACTGTCATAAAAACTTATTTGAAGGATGTGTTTGATGCAAAACTTTTGACCGCCAACATCTGGACTAGCTGTCAGCCATATCCCTTTTTACTTGTAACAGCCTGTGGGCTTGCTTATTTTTTTAAGTGAAGGCATGGCATGAGTGGAAGATCTGTGCATCTTGTTCTTCCAGCGCTTTTCCCATTCAACTAGTTAATTTGCTTAGTTCTTTCCTTAACAGACAGTGAAAGAAAACCCCTCCTCTCCTATGACTAAAATATCTCAACTTGTCTCCAGCAAAGTAAATCAAAATAGTCAGCCGTCTACTGGACCGTATTCAAAATATTTTGATTCAAGTTAAAAGATGGAGTTTATTATAACAGTAAATAACACAAAAATAGTTCTAAGAATATTCATTTATTTTATGACAATTGGAGCAGCAGCAAGCGGTGTGGATCATTTTGCAAGAGGGAGAAGAAAATATTCATATGTTTATCTTTAAGGTGCTATGAAATCTTTAATGTAAGAGGCTTAGAAAGCACATAGGATTCAATAAGTGGGAATACTAAATCTGATAGTTTTGCTTTACCATACATGAAATAAGTCAACAAAATAAAAAATGTTATCAAATAGAGATAAGTGAACCACATGTTCAGCTAGTTCCAAAAATAGAAGTTAATACTGTTGATTCAGAATATCTCATTTCCTTCAACACGACGATGTCATTGAGCTCAGCTATAAAGGAGAGTTTGTGTAGCATGATGGTGTACTAAAATACGTCAGTTGGAGCCGGATGCATGGACAAAAAGCAGACACATCCCAACGTTCATTGTATCTAGCACGTGTTTGTATTGTGAAAAAAAAAAACCCACCTTTGAAACTTAGACCCACTTAACAGGTACCTGGGAGGGAATGCTGAGTGCACTGCTGAGTTAAAAAGTATCTTCAGAAAATGGGATTAAATAGCACCGGGCAGCTTGTTTCATCCAGCCTTCCTCCTCTGCTTTACCACCTTCGGCTTTGGGCCCCCAAAGTTACTATCATGGGAGGGAACAGAGGGGAGGACTGGGCTGCTGCCTGGTACATCGGCGGGCATGTAGAGAGGAAGGTGTTTCGGAGTCCTCACATTTTCATTTAATTTGGAGGAGGGTTACTGTCTGGTCCCCCTTCCAGCAGCTGTGGCGAGAAGGCTGTCCAGCCAAGGACCACTTTAAGAAGGAGCGTCCCGTGGCTGCGTAGGTGGTAAGTGTGCAGAGCTGCCACTCCGGACTTGCCCTCCTCCTCCCTTACAGTGTGAGTGAGGGGCAGGGGCTGGTCTAATTCTTCCACCGAGCAGCGGCTTTGCCCAGGAGTGGGGTTGCACAGTGTTTTCAGGGGGAGGGAAACGCTCCTCCATTCTGGGAGGAAAAGGGAATTGAAGGAAGCAGCTCAGTAACAGTGGAAGATGCTCTTGTTAGTGCAGGAGAGTAAGTCCCAACCTGACTTCCCTCCCTGTCAGAGGCTTAAAATCCTCCTGTAAGCCATGTCATAGGATTTGTGATGTAGCCTTCGCAGTTCCGTTGTGCCTGTTTCTGGCTCAGTGACCTGAATACTGCTTTAGGTCCAATAAAGTATATGAAATCTGTCTAATTACAAACACATTAGCAGCATCACTCATGTGGTTAATATTAAGCTCATTCTTAAGTGAATGACTAAATTGCACTCTTTAAAGTGAAAAGCACAAATCATTAATAAAAGTTGCATAGATCTGTACTGTGAACAACAGCATCTTGTTACTCATTCGCTATAGCAGGCTTTGACATTTCATTATAAAGCCTCTGGCTTCTGAGAAAATGAATAAAGAAGTGAGAAAATTGAAAGCTACCTTTAGGTACCTTTTCATTATTTGCTACAGGTATAAACAGAATTTAATCAAGAGATCGTTAAATCACAGAAGGGCAGGTTTCTAGGTATATCATTCTATAGATGATAACAATGAGTTTACAAATAGGATCTAGGGAGTTAATTAGAAGAATGATTAGCAAATTCGATTAGCATGATAAATTATTTGGTGTTAGAAGTATTTTAACTAATCCAAAGTACAAGAGAAGAACTCTGCAGCCAGTTTTGTAAACTAGCATGAGAGAGAAAATTTGATTCAATACGATAGAGCATCTACCTTGGTCGCTTTCACTCGTTGCACAGGTCTAAAACCCAGACCTCTTATTAGCTACAGAAGATCAACTCCTGGTTCATTTTATTTTGTATAGTTTTTTCATCTAAAATCAAAAAGTAACCATAAGAATTTTTATATTCCAATTATGGTAAGTTTTAATGACCTGGACTCACTTTCTGTATAATTTCTTTGAACTCTACTTCATCTTCTACAAAGGTACTACTACTAAGAAACTTCATTTGTTTTATAGTAGTACCTATGTTCCAAGTCATGAACCAGGATCCCATTTGTGCTGGATACAGGATATCTGGGATATCTGGCTATCTGGGATACTTCCCATAGCTGGGAGAAGTACTTCAGAATGTTCCTAGGTAAAAAATACTTCAAAATTTTCATAGGTCAAAATAAGATCTTGTGTGTAGGACATAGCTTTTCTGCAGCAATGATCTGTTACTTTTTCTCAAAAAAACAAACTAACGGATGCCCGCAGCTGTCCTTCAGTGGCTAGTTTTTCCTTATGGGAGTCAAAATTATCTCGTTTATTAGTAAGTGCCTCCTCACGCTGTAGTTTCATACTACATGAAAAGATGTGTGTATGACTTTGCTGGCCAGCTGATGCCATCTACTGGGGTCTGTCTAAAGAACTGAAGTGACGCATTTTTTTCCAGGGAAGTCACTCAGTGGTAGTTGATCTTAATGCTGCTTTAAATGAAGATTCTTTTTTCTGTGACTCTCGGTTTCTGGGGCAATGAGGTCATGCAAGACAATAGCTTTACTCCTGTTTCTTGATTGATTGGCTTTGTTTTTTTGGTGTTGCATTGCTCATTTAGCAAATTCTCAGGTCCCTAAAAATTGCAGACATCAGCAGCAGGGTCCAAAGCTTTTGAATACAAGTTCTAGTTACTAAAAGTTCTTTGACTTAAAGAAGGTTTACATTATACATTCGGTTTTAAATGTGTGATTTGTATTTGTTGCTATCCATAAAGTATTTCATACATATGTGTAAGTTAAGCATTTGCTTAACTGGTATCCCAGCTATGACTGAAGACAGGGGAGACTGGCCACATGCTTACGTGACTTGCTGGACTTGCTCCTGAGTTAGAAGTTAAGTGTTTGTTTAAAAGCTTTGCTGCATTGAACAATTAGAGGGAAGTGTCTGGGCTGTATTGGTTTGGAAGAGAAGGATCTTCCTTTTCACCAAGGTGGAGAAATTGTGATCAACAGTCGTACGTGGAAAGGAAGTAGAGCTCACTTGGAAACCTCATTGCCCCATGACTCCTGTGGGGCAGCAGATGCCGGATGAAAGTGAAGAGCACAGAATGAGTGAGAGCGTGAAAGTGATGTTATCCAGAAGTTCCTATACAGACTGCAACAAAGATCCCTTCCGTTGGATGGATGGGATGGTTCTTTTTTTCTCCTTTCGGTTGTGGAGTTGTCTTTCCTAAACTAATTGGGCAAATACTGTAGCAACAGAAACATAAAAGCTCTTCTTAAAAAACAGAAAGTAAGGCAGTGAGAAAGAATGCAAATTTTCCTTTGCAAAGTCAAGCAATTTCGGAAACTATAAGTTCTTGACTTCACTTTGGATGAAGTGTGACAGAAAGGTACAGACTGAAGAAAAGGAAAAAGGCTTTACGTTTGCTAATGTTGCTACTTTTTCATGATGGCATCTTTTGTTAATCACACCGCTTGATAAGTTAGCACTTTGATGTATCATTTGTATAGATGGAGGAGGGAGAAGACTTGTAAAAATTTCTTTTAAATGTATTCAGTTATTTATTTAATGAGGGTCTGCATCTGCCAGTGAGACATGGAATTACTACAGATGGAGCTAATGTATCGTGGAGGTCCAAGAGGCAGCACTGCTAATAGTCCACACTGTGAACTGAAATATTTCAGATGATGGCTGGTGGGCCTAAGGGCTGATACCAGCAGAGGAGGCACATTGCATGTTCAGGACAGATGGAGAGAATAACAGTCCACTTTAAAAAGTTAACCTGTTTTTGCTGTTGTTTAAACAAGGATCTGTTCCTTTTATACATCTGCGCACATGATTTTTTTCAGATACTTGCCTTAAATAAGCCTTGACTAAGTCTGATGAGGCAATTGGAAACTCATGATCCCTACCCCAACCCTGTCCTCTTTGATAGCCTGCACTGATTAAAATGACTTAGATTAGTGCAATTTACTGAAACACTACCAGGGTGAAATTCCTGTAATGACTGCTACAAGAGACTCTTGCATATGCTGTGTTGAAACCCTATGATTATTGTTAGATCTATGAAGCCCATCATGTAAATGCTAAATCTGGATTGTCCTTCTGAATTCTACATCATGCAGTAGCTGTGTACTTTAACTGCCTTGAAGGGAAAGAAGGAACAATCACTGTGTGATTAATAATTCTTTTTTCAGACATATTATGATCTTTGTCCTAAACCTTCTGACCAGCAATTAATTCCTATTATCCATTACTGTTTTCATCATTCATGGGTTGCATTGAAATGACAAATGCCTCCCGTGTTATTACAGAAGTAGCACTTGCACAGTTGTATTTCTGTCATGCTCAAGCTCTCATACTGAAGCTTATTTCAAAGCATATTTTCTTAATGTTTGAAGTTTGCTGGTGACATTTTTTTAAAATTTGATTGAAAAGTTAAGATATCTGTCTGGCCGCCTTGTGCTGAAAGAAGCAAATAACAAGTTTTGGGTTTTTTTTGTCTACCAAACTTAGTATAGCTCTGATGGCTCTAATTCTTTTGCCTGGTTTGAGAAAGCAATAGGATTCTGCCCTTTCAAATATTTCTTTAAAAAGTCTCCTTGGCTATGCTATTTCAGTATTTCAATAATATTTTGGTGATATTAGTGATATTTCATTCTTATTCTTTATTCTTAGACTTCTACAGATTCATCAAGTTATTGTGTGCAAGATTATGTTAGTAGGGCATATGTATTCCATCTATGGATTTAGGAACATTCCTCCCATTAGCTGAAAGGAAGCTGGTACTAGACTTGCAAATTTATTTTCCCTATGTCTGTCTCAATCCAGACAGTCACCAAGGCATATGAGAGAGAAAAATATATCACAAATAATTTTCAGTAACACAAAAAATCAAGAGCAAATATTCAAATTCAACTGTTAGTTCTTCCAGTGAAAAATCCCAAGCTCCTCATGCACAGCTCTAAAAGGATTTCCTTCCTCCTTTTGGTTAACTTGCAGAGATGATGCATCACAGGCATATAACTTCTGGGCTTGAGTAGTTCAGTTTTCACGTTTTGTATGGTAGTGCAGATCTGGTTGTGGCGCTTTACCTTCCTCATTTATAATTAACATCTGCTGGGTTGGAGAGTTCTCTTGCAAGAATTACAGACGTGTTTGTTCAGTCCTTTCTCATCGTGACTGTGTGAGCTGGACTTCTTCAGTCTGTAGTTATTCTTATTTGTCAGTAAATAATTTTAACTGCTTGGCAGGAGTTCCAAGATTTTTTTTCGTAAAAGAGAAGGTTGCAGGACATCATTACATACATATTATCATATTGGCTTTATCCGAGATGCATAGCAAAATGCTGTAGATAAAGCAGGAAGATTTAGTCCTAATGGTAGTAGGTGATCTGGGTGTGCAGGAAATTACAGGTAAACGATTATAAATTTCTTCATAAGTGAAAAAAACAAATTTCTTCTACTTCCAAATAAAGGATGGTTGGTGGCAACAGAATGTAAGCGCAAAGCAGCTGCTAAGAATTTCATGCACTGAAGTAGCAAGGCAGTTTCCGGTTGTATTTCAGTTCTTTAGGCAGCAGGAGAAGATTTACTGCTGTGTAGCAATAAAAGAAGAAGAAGGAGCAGCTTTGCTTCTGGCCAATAGCCCAAGTTAAAAAAAAAAAATGTATAGAGGAAGCTATGTTTGTATTTATAATGAAATTCTGGTGTAGGAAGGACATAATAGATTTCAACATAAGGCCACCAAAAGGGTAAGAATGAACGTATCACTCAGGCTTATTGTCAAATGACAGTTGTTAATATACCAGGCTGCAAAAGATGTGCAACTTCAAAGTTTAAGGAATGAGGAAAAACAACTAGTCAAGGGGAAATCATAAATTGTATAATGTGGATAAAACAGATCCAGAATTTCTATTCATTAGAGATAAGTTAGATCGCTTCATGATGTTTTACTGGCCTACTTCCTTACTTATTTCTTACTATTGCTATTAATGCTCTAACATATCATAACAAATTTTAAATAACTACTTTTTTGTTGTTGTTGTTAATGAAAAGCTGACCTATTTTTTTTATCCCTGAGGGTAAACTAAAGCTTTGTCTATTACAACCCAATAATCAAACCACTCTACATGAAATGACCTTTTCTGAACTGTGTGGTGAAAGGGAATTGCTAAAATGTGGCATGCATTAAGTCTTTACTTCATTTAACTCCCCTGCTTCTTCCTGTGGTTATGTTGTTGTTCTTATTTCGTGTTTGGATTGCAGTAGTACCGGGGGCTCATACCAGAGACGGAGCCCTGCTGTGATAAATGCTTTGCAAATAAAACCCGTGAGGTGGCCCGGTTCCTGCTCCCGACAGCACGCCCGCGAGGCCAGGGACGCAGGGAGGAGCAGTGCAGATCCCATGGCGATGTTGTGCCAAGGATGGTGAGGTAGGGCCGGATCCAGGCTCCGACATCATTCACAGCAGAAAGGCGTTCTCCGCCCTGCGACTACCTGCAGGATCTATGCAACACGATTCCTACTTGCGTTTTCTTCTCGTGTTTCTGCAGAGCGCTATATTTTTGCCAGCCTACATACCTGCAAACCCTTGTTCTGACTGACACAGCCTCTGGTCGTTCTATGCTTTTCCCATCTACTTTGCTCTGTAGAGCAGAAGTAAATGTGTGCATAGGCCAACTCACACCTGAATCGATGTGAAGGCTCTTACGTTACTACTGCATTTAAACAGTTTGCTTACTGTCAGTGCTCAGAGAAGTGAGGGACTGCCAGGAGCTCATCTGCCTGGGGGTGGTAAAAGTGTTTCCATCTCCCATTCCATGGGGTAAATCTGGACCCATATTCAAATATATCAAGTGAAATTTGCACAGATACGTCCCTGCGTACATTTGCTCCTCAATCTTGTTGTGTTTTGTCCATATTCGTAACTATATTCATTTCCAAATTACTACTTCATGTAATAATAATCACTCTGACCTTGATGCAGCCTCTACTTGTTTGCCAAAACTGAACCTTGGAAATTAAACCAGGAACGTCCTGCCTTGCTACAGCCGTGAAGCAGAATAACTCCACATAGCCCTCGGTGAGGCTGAGCTCCAGCACAGCCGGCCGGCCTGGCCCGCATCCCGCTGTCCCCCCGTTCGTCTCCGTCTCTTGGGGTCACGCTGCATGGAGTTCTGAACGTGCAGGAAACAACCCGAGGCTTAGAGGTAAGAAGGAAAAAGTAAGTAAGAGCAGAGGTGATGGGTTTAGAACAGAACAACTGGTTTGCATAGGCGGTTAGTGAACTTGGCTGATCTTCCTTGATAAAAGGTTACAGGTTAACAAGATGAAAACAAGCCGTTCCAGGAGATACCTAAAACTGCCTCATTTTTAATTTAAAGATTCACATGGTAAAAGAAGCACTTAAAAGAGTAATATAATTTAGAATAAGTATCATGCTAAAGGGCAAGTTTCTGCATGACTTCCTTTAATAACTACAGTCTACAGCCTAATTCAGCCTTTCAGATTATTGCAGTGTGAGCACTTTTATTTTTTATAGTCGTACAGTGGGCTATTTTATTCTTGCTAGAGTAAAAACATGATTTTTGTTGTTGACTTTTTAAATAGTGATCACTTAATTGGAAACAGATGCTAATGTAAAAGGAAAAACATTTTAATTAATACGTTTGAGCTGGAAAATTTCAGATACCTGAGAGCAGTTTTAAGACAAAGGGTAGACTTTGTGTTGTCCATTATTTAAAATACAGATCACTTTATCATAGTGTAACTAATCAAAAGTTAATGAGACCATTGGAAGGTTTGTATTATTTAGTTTGTACATAAACTGTCTGACACTGAATAGATGAAACAAGTGAAATGAGCTTCAGTGTAAGATGTTATTTTTTACTTGTATATAGTGGTGTTTATCATGTTTACTTTGCCCTTCTCATTAAAAGGTCTGTTGTACCCTTGTATTTTTCGAAACGTGCATTTACTGATTATCACAGACATACACCTAAACTAAATTAGGATTTCGGGAAAGTAGAAAGTAAACTGGACTTTCTCAGGAATCCTCAAATGACTGACCCACGTGGAATTGGTCCGGAGCCGGCAGCCTTGGCACGGTCTTGGCTTGCAAAAGCAGTTGTCTGGCAACTCGCTGTTTGTGGCTAGTGGGCAGCGTCTACAGTAAAGCCTTTTGGAGTGAAATAGTGAATTTCATGTATACACATGCGTGAACCTCATACTATAGCCTTCCAGATTAATTTAACTTTAAATGATTTTTCCTGTAAAAAAACCAAACCAAACCAAAACAAAAGGATTATTTTGAATTGGTTTCACCTTCTATGAACTTTCATGAAGCTCATTTCTGACTTTTTTTTGAATATTTCTTTCTCACTCTGAACTTACATAAACAAAGAAAATCTTTTGCTTTAATGTCAGCAGTGTATTAACTTCTAAAATTCTTCCATTAGGATATTATGCACTTTGGAAGTGATAAGTGAATGCTAGTAAAAATCCTAAAACCCCAGGGTATTTTTATGAAAACTTGGACTTAAATGCAAATAAAGCAACATATGAAACACTTGTCCATTACCAGAGAGCGCTTGCTGACACGGCCAAGCCTCTGTTTAATTTTGGTTGAAATAATATTGTGTGATTGACAACCTTTGATTAAAAGCAGCAACACTAATATTGAATGTCTATCGTCTTCTAGCGGCACAGGGCAACCCTCGAGGGTAATGTAATATCTGCTGCAAAATTTGGGGAGATACGCTACTTATGACCACTTTCAGTGGACATTTGAGGCAGTTCTAGTTCCATTTTTCTCAGTTGTCAGCATCTCCGATACGTTGTGATGGACTCAGCTGTTTTATAGTGTCATGTTGGGGGAGTTTGAGCTCAGATGGGTCAGTTTGTGAGTGTAGAGAGAACGGGCAGGACAAAGTTACTTCTGTTTTACCCCAGGATGTCAGGTCTAAAAAGTGTGACGCTGCTCTAGATACAGATACGAAAATGCACAAATCTCACTGTGTCCAATTTTTCCCACACATACCTGTGAAAAGGGAGAAAACGTGTCTCTCCACGTGGTGGACTAAATGCGTTTATTAGCAAAATGTGCTAGCTCTGCAGCCCCTCCTCTGACCTGAGGAAGGCTACACACCAGCAGAACAAGGGGCTTAGTAAAGGCTCTGTGGTTGGGAGCGGGTGGGCTTGGACCCGCTGTGTGCTGGGGAACAGTTACTGCGCTGGTGCTCTCTTCGTTGTGGATGACACAGGGAAAAACTGGGCAACTCACAGGTCTGTCCCCAAAAACTGTTACATGTGTTTTGCACACACAGCTGGGGTTTGGTCCAAAACGAGACATTTCGAGACATGCCATGACTCCCATTTACTGTTTCTGGGCTTCAAAGTGTACCCAAAGCCTTTTGATGTTGGTGTAGCGTACTTCTCAGAAAAGTTAGAAATAAAGATGTGGGAAACCTCAATATGACTTCAGACCAAAATTTTCATCCTTGATTATGACATGCAAAATGAGGACCTGAAGCTGGGGTGTGCATCCCACTTACCAGTAGCACACTGCTTTCTAGAAGTCTGTAGCTTTAGTGGCATTGTGAAAGAAGTTAAATTATTATGTATTAACATATTGTGCAGTGGTACATATTGTATTGTATGTACTGTCACTATATACTTATTACTGTATTATTATTCTATACTGCTCTACAGGTAACTCACTGGAGGAACAATACTCTCTATTGGCTTGACCATAGCTCATGCCTCGCAGGAACTGCCTTCCTCTCCGACGCTCCCACCTGATGGAAAGTGTATTTCCACCATGTCACTGTCCTCACTCACCGGCAGGAAGAGAACTTTGACTTCTGGAATGAAATAGATATTTTACAGGAAAATATCAGGTACGTAACAGCAAAATAATCAATGTCACTTCAACTGCATTTATATTTTCTGTCTAGTCTACTCTGAGTTTATATCCAAATGATGTGTGAAGTCAATTAACATGGCATAAAGTACATTCAAGTCACTGTAATGATTTCCAGGACACTTTTTTTTTGTTTTCTATACACTTTTAAATAATACCCCAGCCCCAAAAGACTATGGGCATAAATTGCCTAGGAAATGGATGAAAGTAATTATTTTATTAATGTGCTTTTGTTATTTGAACATCTATTCAAGCTATTTTAATAGCTTTTGAACTTCATAGCATAGGTTTAAAATGCAACATATTTTGTATTCCTTCTGTGGACAGCAGGCTGTACAAAATTACTTTTAATATATTTGTCATAACTCCAGTGATTATAAATGATTAGCAATAAAAAAGTACTAGTTTTATATTTGTGGGCGAAATAAGTGTTTCCTATAAAAAGAACAGACAAGGTAGAAAAAAGACAAATGTATAATTATGTTTTTGTTAAGAGGGTGTTTCATAAGGATCTAGTAGGTCATAGATGAAATTTATTCATCTGAGCGTTTTCATATCCTTTTTGAGAAGAATGAAGAAAAAAGTGTCATTCACATTTTTTATCAAGGTGAGAAAAAGCAATTTTCCAACAAATTCCAAACAGTTCTAGATCTGAGAAAAAGAAAATACCTTTTGATCTTTGGAATCAAAGAGATACATCTCCACAAAATAGCAGGTAAGTCTGTTACTGCAGAACAGTTATTTCATCTGTTTATTTCCCGTCTCAGCTTCACTGAGATAGAAATTCATGTTATATGCATGTAGAGTAAGGTGGGAAGTAATATTTCAAATCTGTTTAGCATTAGTGGGACCAAACAGAAGTGATGTGTCCCGTCGGGGGCGTAGCACTTCCAGAAGGACATGTACTTGTGGCCCATTTGAAGCAAGCCACTGAGACAGCTTCAAAAAGTATCAGGGCATATCTTTTGCGTAAAAAAATAAATGAATTAAGGTTGTTCAGCCTAAGGGAAAGAACACTAAGATCAGGACAGTTTTAGTTTTATTATTCAAAAACTGTTGTTGTAAAAGAGTAGGTATGTGTTACTTCATCATTTCCGTCACAGAGAGGGTGAGAATGGTGGTATTAACAAGCATGGCTTAGGTTAGGCATAATGAGAAAAAAACCTCTAATGGCTGTGTAGGCTATGGCTGGAATAGAATGCCCAAGGAAGGTATACAGTCTCCAAATTCAGGAATAGTTTAGAGCGGAGAGGACAAGTAGCTACTGGAAATGACATAATTGTAGTTTATTTTGGAGGACAGAAGAGGATTAGTATATGTCTTGAGGTCCTGTCCAGCCTCTTCTTTCTACCCCCCCCCCCCCTTAATTCTACGAATTCTGATTTTCTTCCCAGCACTACTTGTCTCTTTTGACTGCAGACCTTAAAATGCCTTTTAGGGAAAGAAGGGATGAAATGGGAACCTAGCTTTATTTAGTTAAAAGTTATATCCACCAGTGTTATGGGACATGTTTTGCAAGTAGCCTGTCTGACTTGAACACAGGGTCAGCTTAAGTTTTCCTCCATCATCATCATCATCATCACCATCATCATCATGTCCTGGTTTGGGGTAAAACAGGACTAATTTTAATAATAGTAATTATTACTACTACTACAGAAATTTGTTTTAAAAAAAGAAATTAAACTGTTCTGAAGTCCTGTTGAAATTAATTTCATAATCTCTTAGGCTGTGTAGAAGGAAGATAACCCCAGTGTGCTCTTTTAAATATTATGGTCTTCAAAACTATTTACTTGTTAGTCAAGTTTTTTTCATAACCGTATTCTCATTTTTGTGTTTCACAAATAAGTTCTCAAGAGATATGGGAAAGTTTCACCCAGAATGAGGCAATGGAGAGACTGAAATATCACTGCAGCTGAGGTAATGTGAGAGTTCCTTCTTTGGGCAAGAAAGCGTCTACTTGTTCATGATGTAATGAAAAAATAACATATTCTGTCATTCCAAACCCTAGACAAAATCCAGCTGAGAATTTTGGACGATTCTTCCTCTGACAAAGTGGGAATGTTTTCCTATGACATTATTTAATTTTTGCAAACATCTGCAAGGTAACTAACTATATGACACCTAGTTCCAGGCAGAAAGAAATCAGGTTTTATTAATGTGTGTTTGTCTTCTAACAGTGTGGAGGCATTTTCATACCATTCTTCATGGACTGAAGAGGCAGCTCCTTCATTTTTCACTATGGTGTGCGGAAACCTATGGTGTGCAGAAAACTGGTGTGCGGTTTCTCGAACAGGGAGCGTCATACTGAATTGAAGCGCACCTTGCCCCCTTCCCTTGTTAGTATTCACAGCACGTGAAAGTGAAGGTTTCACGTTAGTGACAACATAATGGTTTGGCAAACGATTTCAGCATATCAGAATTAAAATGTTACAAGAACAGTCTTGGGCTACTCTATGGAAATGTCATGAGGAGCCAAATGGCAACAGTTCTTTGTGCTACCGTTCTTTATACAGCAGGTATTTTCATTCGAGAAATGAGTTGACTATATACTCATTGCTCATTCAAGGGACATTTGTTAAATCAGTTTACTTGTATGACTGGTGAGGTCAGTGGGGCTACTTGTGTTCAGGAGGCCTGAACTAAGTGAAAAAAACAAAGATTTTATGAATTTTGCATGAGCCAGCACTGAGAATTAGTCAGTGCTGCTCTACGTTGATCCTGGACTGCAATATCCCCTAGCATCCTCTCTTCCTAGGGCAACTGGTGTCCCTAGTGTTTGGCCTGGTAGTCTATGATATTAATATTGTTTTCTTGCATATCTTTTTACTGAGGACATGGATTTTTTCAGAGTTAACATTAATGCGGGTGCCTAAAAAGCAAGGTATCATGGCAAATACAGTTAGAAGAATTAATCTGCTTGAAGGCTTGGGAAAGGGTGGGGTGGGGAAGGAAATCCACAGCTGAGTATCTGCACAGCGAGAACAATAAAGAGGTCCATACGCTGGGATGAAGCAGTGTAGACGCTTATCTACAGCTGTACCTGAAGCAAAACTAAAACTGATGGAGCAGGTCACAGAGTTCCTACGGGTTTTAGATTTATAAAACACTTGATGATAAAAGATGCAGATTGCAGTTATTTGCTGCTTTGAATGAGGCAGTGGTCAGACCATGATAGACTCTATGTTTGATTTTACCTTCTGTTCTGGAGCATTCAGATGCTCAGTTTTGCTGCTCGTGTGGGCAGAGACAACACAGTGAATGACTGTTTAATTCACTAATATTTTGAGATTACAGTCCTGTGAGCCTGCTTTATTAAACTGGCGTATTGTTTTTCATAATTTTATTGGACAAATTGGCAATATATGTGCAGTATACTATGCAAAGAGTTAATTATTCCACTAGGGTTCTTATGGTAATTGTAGATAATCAGGGTTCTAGTTTAGAAGTTTATCACTGTAAATAAATAATTGAAATAGACATTTGTTTCTTGCTTTTAAATCAGAGATTTGCAGAGGGGGGCTCTTGCCATATTACATATTCACCTAATAATCTGAATTTATAGCCATATATGCATTTTTATGAACAATCAGAACCTGCTGCCTTTCTAATACACTGAAGGAAATAGTTGAAGCTTAAAGTTACTCAAGAAGTATTGGATTTTAACTAATAATCATGTGGAACAGATAAGAATACTACTTTTTCTAACGAAATAAATAAAGTGCATTGTGTGAATAATCACAAAGACTTCCTCCTGGACTATGCAAGGTAGATATTCATTAAATAAGATCATCAGTTGCAAGCAGAAGATAAGTATTATCAATATGGGAGGCTCTTGGTGATAAAGAAGAGCTGTATTGATGGCTTGATGTGACAATTTAAAGCACAGTCCTACTGTACGGAATGACTCTGTAGCAGAGCAGTTTCCCAGGTGGATGCAGTTCGATTTGCCTTCATTTGTCATGAAACTAAACAATTGTGTTTTCCTGCAGAAGCCAGACAGTTCTGGTAGGTGGACCAAGAGTTCTCTTCTGACTTGTCTTATTAACATAATGGCTAATGAAGTTCCACTCACAGGACTGTTTTGTGCCCTCTCTTATTTCCGTGCAAACCCCTGTCATCAGCAAAGTTGCAGCAACATGACTGAAAATGTTTGGGGGTAACTGTGGGATTATTCGGAAATAGCTTATGCAGAATTTGCCGAGGAAGCAACAAGAAGTAGACTTATTTATGAGTTACACTTAAAGGACTAGAGGAAGAGTCTGGATGTGGATCTGAATCCTCGATGATGAACTTTTTCCCCCTAGGTCTCAAGGTAAGGAATAATGATTATTTACTTATTAAATAGTAGGTATAATATCAGAAAGGAGCAAACACTTTCCCTTCCAAGCTGTCACCCATATGGTCAGGCAGCGACAGATGTGGGAGGTAACAATTGGGACCTTTTAATTTCTCATTTCAGTTCTCTGCTGAAAGACAGAACGTGATCTGAATGTCACCTGCAGAGCCGTAGTACAGGATGAGCCAAGGACAGGGAACTCACACTTGCCCACTCTCAGACAGATGAAGAATGTGAGGTACTATTTTAGCCTTTAAGTGTATATCATTAAATACAAGAGGAGTTAACTACGGTACTGATCATTCATTCAGAAGAGTAAGCACAGAGATAGCATTACACTATTCTTCATTTATATAAGGATATCATATGTGTTTTAGTGGGTAAATTTAGTCTCCAAGTAATCAAAATAAGATGGTTAGGATATCAATTTTTCTACCAATTTAATTAATCAGTATCTTTGACCTTATTAAATGCAGATGGGAAGGAAGGCAGATGCCTCATATAATGTACAAACTTGCCATGTTCCTTCACTAATTACGTCATTTCAGGGTAACTACATCTTCTGTTATTAAATCTGTCTTTTATCTGGAATTTCTCATCGTAGCGTATCACTGTAGTAAAGTGATTCCACCTTGTTCCAAATAGTTCCTGATGTGTAGTGTACAGGACAACTTATACTTGATTTGAATTAATTTCTTTATGAAGCATGTAAGCCATTTTATCTCAGTTCTGTCAGTGCTTTGCAGAGTTCTATAAAATTGTCAAAAGGCCTCAAAGAATGAAGGTATGTGTAATTTATTTTATTTTATTTTCAACTTTCCTTCACAATTCCTCGCCTTTCTGTTGATAGGGTGGAACAGACGTCCCTGGAGGGATGGAAGGGCTGTGATCTGTGGAAAAAGGATGGTGGCAAAGGGCAGCTGCTGAAGTAAACTGCTGGTTGGACCTTAAAGGAGCTGGAAAGAGCCTCCTATGGACCAGAGCGGTCCATTAAATTTGCTGCAGTTCAGATAGGTCTTAATTGCAAGCAACCCTGGAGTCAATGACACACCTCCAAGGACACAGCCGGTGGGAAGGGTTACTCTTTGTTCTCTCTTCATTCTCCGTTTTGAGTTTATTTTGAAATATTCTGGTTTTCTCCTTTTTATTAAGCTGAGCATCTAGGTGTAAAAGCTTTCTGGTTTCTTTGGGGAGGAACAGGTCGGGATGGGTTGAGAAAATCTGGTGACTCGGATCCTATCGTGGTGGGTAAGACTTCTGTTATTTTTATCTTTGATATTGAATTTTATTTTTTTACTGTTCGGGACATGTTAATATTGTCAAATTAGAATTAAAGTAGGTACATCATTACAGTGCATTTTCCTGTTATTGGAGACATTTCCTGCAGAAAGGCTGTTAGGAAACTCAAAGCTGGGATCTCCATCAAATGCAATTAAAAAATTAGTTTTAAGTACTCTTCACATCGATTCACTCATGGTGAGAAATATTTATTTGGTTTCACACTGCTGGAAAAAGCAAAATGGACAGGATTTTCATTTACGTGCCAAAAATTGTGTTCCTGAAACAGGCTTAACCTGAAGCTACGGTTGCGTTTACCATCAGCATTTCTTTAAGTGTATTTTCCTTATTAGTTGGAAATACAGAAATTTAGCCTAGTTTTCCAGAAGACTAGAATAGTATGTACAACGGCAAACAAAACCTTTTCCCACCTCCCTAAATTACCTTGGATCAGCAGAAGTCTTTGGCAGGTAGCTCACCTTTTAAGCTCCTTTATAATAATTATTTTTAAGGGAAGACTCTAATAAATATACTGTGCAATTTACCTAATGCTCTTCTGAAACTGCTTCCTCGTGTCCATGTGGTGAAGACTGATTCCACACGCTCGAGATTTTACATTATGTGGGTTATTTGTTCTGCCTGCCTTTAGTAAAATGCCTATTTTAAAAGTATAGGCTCCCGGAATAGTCAGTGAGAAGAGGTAATCTCCCCTAGACAGCAAATTATGAGTACAGCTCTCCAATGGAAATTTATGTTCCTATTTTATGCACCTATATTACATGCCCAGGATCAGATGATATGGCTACTCTTCTTCAGAAACTGTTTAGAAAGATTCTTCGGCAGCTGGCTTGGGAGGGAATGAGGGGCTGCAAAGGAAAACCTTGACTAAATTGTCTCAGGCATATCAAGGATGTTTTATTTTTATTTCATTTTTTTTGATTGTCATCAAACCATAGTGAAAATTAAATATAGTCTGAAATAGAAAATATTCATTTTGGGGGGAGGACTTCGAAATGAAATTCTGATAAACTTCCCTAGTTTCAGACATGTCAATGTTTTTATGGAAGAAGATTTTCTTATAGAAATGTGATAACTTCAAAGTTTCATCAGCTGGGTCTGTTGAAAACATTGATTTGCATGTGAGTAATTGTCTCCGAATATAAATTTGGAGGACTTACCAGAAAAATAAATTGAGAAAGATAAATAATTAAAAATAGTAACCAAATCCCAATAAATAATTATTTAGTATAAGATCAAGGTAAAAGCAAAGAAGGATGTTGTGGTTTGGGCTGGACTGACCTAAATTAGGTATTTATGAAAGAAGTTTAAGTAGACTTAGAATCAGAATGAATTCTTTTTAAGCTGGGGAAACCAAGTGATAGAATTACCAAGGGAAGGACTGATATAATTGAAAACTTTCAGGAGACTACGCAAAAGTGTTACAAGGTCAAGACCGAAATATTTTAATTCTTATATAATTTCATTTATTGTGTTAAATATATATGATGAAATTGCTCTAAATCCACAAAATCTGTCGTTAAGAGTTGCTACTTTTAGTTAAAAACTTGTTTTAAGAGATGCTACATTAAAAGCAAATGAAATAGAGATACTTATTGGGATCAGGCACAAAAAAAGCAAGGAGTTAGTTTGGGTGTTTTGCTTTTTTTTTTTTAAATCGCATAACTGTCCACATTTCATAATTATGCTTCATTTACCTCGAACACAATTTCTCTTGAAGGGAAGCAAAGATGGAGTTTCTCATAAAAGATTACATCTAGTGGCTTCTGGTTTAAAAAAAAAAAGATATAAAAATCAGTGCTAAAGGCTAAAAGGCTTTATTGAAATTCTAAAGAAGAAACCTCCGAAAGCTTGGTGCTTCGGGCTTGTTATCAGGTACCTGCGTTTGGGCATCCTGACGCTCTATAATTGAAATTCATTGCTCAACCTTTAGTCTCTAAAAACGGTACGCTGTCATTAGCGCTGACTGCTTGCTGTATCCTCTTGTCGCTCCTTAGGCCGGTTTAAACCATCTTGGATGAAATAGCCTATTTCATGCAAGACCCCTGCGTTTGCCGGTGTTAAAATGGAAGGCGAATGCGGTGTTCAGCAACGCACTGAAGTATAATAAAATGGACTTGCTAGGAAAGAAGAGAAGTTTCGCTTACATTACCTCCCTTTTCCTTCCTGATTTTGAAGTGGTTTTCAGGTTCTTCATTAAGAATCCCATGTCATTGCTAACTTTTCTTAAATGAAATTTTAATTTAACCTTCTAATGTACCTAATGCACTTGGAGTAATTAGTTTTATCCCCTGCTCCCACTCCTACAGCAATAAGAGCTGGCAGGAGGATAATTCTTGGCACCTCCTGTACTAAAACCAGGAGCCAAGGTGCTGTCCACTCGCCGTGTTGGGATGGATCGGCAGATCTGGCTAAACTGACGTCTGAAAATTGGATCAAGGTTTTCTCCTAAAATACAGACAGAGTTGAACCTGCATCGAGGCAGCACTCTTTCTTCCCTCGTTGTCTCTGTCCTGTTCTCTTTACATGGAGACGAAAAACATTTTCATTCTGCACCACCTTTTAATTGAGATGAAAGAAAGAACATGAGCCGTTTAGGACAGAAAGTGGAGCAGGAGAATCTCTGTTGTGTATGTAGTCTCTGCAGCCACACTGAGATCATAGAAATTTAAGGGGGTAACACGCAAATAAATAAGAGACTTATAAACTGCAAGTATTAGATTTTCATCCTCAGACTGAACTCTGGCTGGGTCTGGCTGGGACCCTGAATCTAAGACTGTTTTACGGTCCATTTGCAAAAAGATAAGTTTGCAGAAATTTGTGAGAATACCCAACTTCCCACAAGATTTCTGACATTCAATTTGGATGATGTATTACAAGATCAACTGCTTTCTAACTTCATTTTTCTATTATTTGCAGCAGAAATGTTATTAGATATGGATTTAAGTAATGTGATTACCAGTGAGTGGTAATTTTGAAGTATCTGTGTGGGAACTGCTTGAGGAGTTATTACACTACCGAAATCAAACCATGATTCAGATTTGAACCTAATCTTACCCTAAGCTATCCTAAATATTACCAACACTTTTCCATCCCTTCTGAAAATAAACGGAGAGGTAAAATACTGTAAGTAACAGTATGTTACTTATGTTATGTGTCCTGACAAACTAAAACAAGAGAATTCAAATTTTTATAATTAGGAAAAAAAGGAATCAAAACTTTCTGTGAATTTTGAAGAAGTATAGAAAAGGCTATTGATCAAAGTTCAGGAACTATTCTTGGTATGGTGGTCAGGTTTTAGTTAACATTCTGAGTAATATGTAACTGAGGACTTCCTGTGGGGAATATATTCCAGTTTGGTATTCCTTCCATCCATCCTCAGAGGTGGTGTAGCATCCTGGTGCCTTCTGAACTACTGCTGTCCTGAGATGACTGACTGAGCTGATGGTTTAAATGATTTTTCCATGGTAAACCTTTGGGTTTGCTTTTGGTTGCTACGCTGGTGATTTGTTCCATTTAACTGTGCCCTCTAAGAGCTGCTAAACAACATTTTATTTAGGGTTCAATTGAGAAATTCACCCACAAGCTTAGAGTGAGTTAATCTGCAAGAACAGCGAACCCCCAGCCAGGCAAACTCCGATGCACTTTAGATCTTTCGCTGACAGGCAGTAGAGAAGAGTTTCCAGACCACTGATCACTATGATCGCTGGTTGCTTTCTCTTCCGTTCTTAGTGGTTTGGGTTTTGCCTGGTTTATTACCTCAATTGCTCCTACAACGCCTGCAGCTGCCGTCCTCTCTCTGTTACTGTCAGCATGGGTTTGCGTCGTTATGTGTTTGGTGAGATTTGTGGCATGTCCAGGAGACCTAATGTTTCTTCAGTTTCCTCATCTGCTTGTGGGTCTGGGATTATACCTGAGTCCCTCCACCTCCTCCTCCCCAAATCCCTGTTGGTGGTACACAGCTGCCCCGTGCCAGGGCACGCCAGGACTCTGGGTCCCTTGCTGTGTCACCACCCCCGGGATAAGGGGCAAGGAGCAAGACGATGCCGTGAAATTTAAATATTTAGTCTTCATTTCAGTCCTCTAGCAGAACAAATACTGTGTTTGCCTTCATTTATCTTTGTGGTCTGATCGTCTGTTAGGACAAGAAATAATTCCCCAAGGACTGGAATCCATGGTGTCAGCTGCTCCTCTTCCAGGGAATTTTGAAACTTGGACTTGCAGGAAAATATCTCCTTCCTTCAAATCTTCCTCAGGTTGCTATTGTTCGCTGCATTATTAGGAGTGGTCATTAAACGAGCCTTTTAGGGGGAGAGGTCTGTAATAGTTGGGGTTTTTTTGTTTTTTTCCTTTCTGTGGAAAGTTTCCTTAGCTAATGTCAGATTTTTGCTATATTTCCAAGTCTAGTCAGACATCCAGCTGACAGTAGAAAACTTCTATAACATCTGCATCAACACAGACATGTCTCAAAAATAGTTGTTTCAACATCCAGTAGATTTATTTCAAATATAGAACAAACTGAAAGAGCCAAAATTTCTGCAGTCATTTCCTTCTGAACAGAAGCTTGAAAACCTTTATATTTTTGTTGCAGCTTTTTATAAGGAAAACAAAAAATCATATTTAGCTTGTTCAGCTGACGGGCTTTGGAAGATAATGGCATTGTGTTAATGTTTCAGGTTTCCTGTTAATATACATATATTTTATTAGAGTGCTAATGTTTGGTTAGGCTTGCTGCAGAATCACCTCTGGAGCACCTGAACAATGCCTGGTGATAAATGTCAGATGATAACAAGTGCAGATGACTGAGTTTATAAGTATACTGCTGTACTACGTATCTACTGGCTTTTTTTGACAAATCAGTAA
>VZSZ01005042.1:0-16913 GCA_013398815.1 Ibidorhyncha struthersii | reverse complement strand
CTCTATCTGATAGTCTTCACAGCATTGTGACAGTATATTTCAAGTTTCATCCTAACCTGCAGAGCAATAGAGAAAAGCCCCGATCTATGCTGTTCCAGAACAATCTGTAAAGGTTGGCTGTTGTTGTCTTTTGCAGGGTTTTGGTTGTTTGGGCTTTGTTTGTTTGTTTGTTTAAATATAGCAGCTCTTTCTAAAATACTAGATTCTGATTTGCTACTTGCTGGAATCCCTTGACAAACTTTGAAGGTCCTACAGAAATGGTACAAAAACACACCAATGAAAAAATAATTTGGACTCTTTAAAAGACGGGAATGGCTGTGATACTTTTGTTGTGATTCATGAGCTGAGAACACTTGGGTCTGATCTTGGCTCTGAGATAATTTGGGCGGAGCAGATTATCGTTAGCTGACAGTTGGGTTGGGAAGATTTGCAGTTCAGGTGAGGCTCCCGAACAATCTGCCACAATCTGTAAAGTCCTGAGTCATTTCTGGAAAAGAATATTTCAAAGTTGGTGAAGTCCTTGAACTATAGGACTAGGAAGGCAGTCTTTAAAAACTGGAACCTTAGCCTTTCAGTGCTTTGGCTGCACTCCCTACCTGGGGGACAGCAGTACTATCCTCATGGGTGAGAACATTTTAAATTGTAAGAATTATAAATATTGTATTAATGTGAGCCGTTGAAACACCTTGAGCTAGAAGTATTGAAATTACAAAAATGCAAAAATATTAAAGAATATGACCTGATGTATATCTGTGCAATGAGACAAGTGTTACTCCCAACACTCATGCGAACCTGCATGGGAAGGATATAGTCTATAACGCTGAAGGAAGGGGGACAGGGTGGAAATCTGCTGTTAAATACAAAAGTTTAATATCAAATGGCATATTTTTAAATAGTATCAGCTCCTGTGTTATCTTGGGCATCCATTTACTACTATCGGCAAAGTCCTGAGGGTGAGCTTTTAATTTCATGCTTTACATTAAAGAACTATTCTCTTATAGCACATTTGCCTTCTAGCCTCTGCAAATAAATAAATAGTGTGCCATACATCACGGTCAAGTGAGTTCCACTGCCAAATGGATAAAACCGCCTAGACCGTTTTTTGAAGTACTGGAATAGGAAACATTTATTATATCCATTATAGACAGCAAAGTGATTTAAGAGCCAAAGAGGTGTCATTTATATAATGTTACAATTCTTCTCAGCTCTGAGAAATAAAATAAGCAAGGATCCAAACAGGCTCTACATCTATACTGCTAGCCCACAAAACTGGGCATTGCTATAAACCTAGATGGTCACCTGGAGCTGAATTTTACAGCTGGACCCTTCTATGCTGTATCTTGTTGCCTGACTTCAATATCCTCAAACTTTATGCTGTTTGAAGCACCAATACAGATAAAATTTCTTTTCTTGCACCTTCCTTCCTTTAGAAACTAGAAAAACTTTGACAGTTGCAGAAAACCATTCACTGTATCATGGCAAAATTGTTTGTTTCAGAAATGATAATACTGATATCTGACCACAGCTGCTTCAGGGAGCGTTCGTCGTCGTATCAGACGTGTTGCTGCACCCACGCTGCTCTCCGTCCGTGCTCAGGCTGATGCTAGAGAACAGGCTTTAACGTGTAAGCAAAGATGGATTACTAACAGTACTCATTTTTCTGTTGTCGTAGCGTCAGTGTGATCTGCTCATTGAACTGGGCTCTGTAGAGAGAAAGCCACAGATATTTAACTTTAAAACAAGAGGTAACTGACAGAAATAAATGTTCCAAATGGTAGAGTGTGTTCTGATAAGCACTTGGGAGACCAGTCTTAGAAGGAGACTGGAACAGAGATTAGCCTGAGAAGAATGGGAAATAATTGCTGAAGGCGTTGGTGTATTTTCTGAATGTACTCGTACGTCATCAAAATTATAGGAAAATTGTTTGAACCGCCTGTCTTGCAGACGTTTGGCAGAAATCACCAAGTGATGTGGGAGTGTTACATCTGTTCATGGCTAAGGATGGCCTTCGGAAGTACATTTTTACTTGCTTTCTTAAAGTCATTGCTTCTTTGCAAGGTAAAAAGCCAGAAATCTTACCACAAACTGCTTCATGGTTTTTAATGTTGTTGAGTTTTCACTTTGAATTTCACTGTAGGTTTAGAAAATTACATCCTATTCTTTGTGTGCTCTGTACAGGGGCCTGTTAAGTCTCTGAACACAAGAAACTTGCTGAATTTCCCCAGGGCTGGTGATCTTATTACTTGCTATTCGTTGAATTAATCCTCCTGGGAACCATTTCATTTTTTTAGCCCTTAAAACTTTCAGAGCTTCATATTATTATGAAAGGTTTAACTGAACTAAAGTTGTTAGGACAGGGCTTAATTTTGCAGACCCCATCTTTTCTGCCTCGTGAGGCCGCCTGTGTTTGCCCTCCAGTGCATGAAATTTGAGAGTCTGAAGTGTATACCTGCCAAGAGACCACTTTTTCAAATCTGGGGGGAAAATTGCATAACATCAGTGCGTGAATTGATGTATCAGAATATTCAGATGCGTCCATTAACACCTCTCCCTCCTTACATGCTGCATGATCTCTTCCCAGACTCCTTTCAAAGGATCCCAGGACCTGCTGCTTTAACTGTACCCTTTGACGGTGGTTGGATTCCACTTCTCGGCAGTCATTGCCTCACTCCTTGTCCCGCAGCTACAGCAGGATCCTTTTCCGCTTGCGGATGAATTCCTCGTTAGGGAGGAAATTATTTTTCCCCCCTGCCCAGTGGGGTCTCTCATCCGAAGCTTGCAGCTCTTCTGCTTCATCAAGCTGTAGAGTCTTTATTGTGAGGAAGGAACAGGGTTTAATCCTCCTTGACCTGCCACAATGGCTCCTCTTTGCAATTGCGACAGAGATGCCTGTGTGGCAGCACAGCACCTACAGCATAAATGGACGGTGCTCGCAGGACATTCCTTCATGGCAAGTTAAGAGTCGCTCTAGAGAGGTTTTGCACAAAGCTGCCTTTATGCAGGGCGGAATCTGGGCTGTTTGGTGGGTGCTGTGTGCATTAGTCATAGTGCCAAGGTGTGAATCGGATTAGGACAATTGACTTCAGTGGGAGATTTGATAAAGTGTAGAATGAAAGCTCAGGCTCTAAGCAAAATAACGTGTGTCTGTTTGAGTATTCAGAAGTTTATCTCCAAATGTACCCATTCTGACACTGAATTTTAGTGTAAGATATGTAGTGTATCTCTGCCACATTAGAAGTCTATTTCTAATATTGACTTGGAATGTAGATTAATAACAGTGTCAATTTCTCTGTATGTATATTATGCATCTGTTCATTTTTGTATCTATGGTAGCAGAAATCTCTGCCATAATTCCAGCTCAAGGAAGCTGACAGGACTCAGAAAAGCCAACCTTCTGTGTGCTGCACTTGCAAAGTGTTCCTCCCTTCCAAGACCAAACCCAAGAACAACAAAAAATGCCAAAGGGATAATTATAAAGTACATCCTTTTTACTATACAAAATTTTCAGGGATAGCATTTGTCATTCAGTTGTGATCTCTGATCACTCAGTGAATATGCGTGTCCTGCAAATGCTCTTGGAAGTTATGCTTGAACCTTAGCAGGACTCTAAGAAATATTCCCAGTAAAGAATGTAATGGATCGCATTCTTTACTAGATAGAAATAACTTTTGATTTTCAAAATACACAGAGATTCTATTACCTTGGCCCATTTGTGTGGTCTTGCTTTTCTCAGTCATAGTTTTAACTCAAGAATTCATGTTTTTACAATTGGGTGCATGATGCCTTAAAATAATGCAGTGGGCCATGCTCGTTGGATCATCTGCCATCCTGCGAATGTAAACCTTCCCTCTGTTGTACCTCTGCTGTTGTTTCTTTGATGTAGTTTAAAATATGAAAAACAACTGTCTCGAGAAGGTGGTCCAGAGCTAAATAATTTCTTCTTTGTAAGCTTTTCTTTATTCATATTGAAACCAGTGTGATTAATGTAGAGGGTTCTGGGTGATCCAGGCAGGGGAAGACGTGGATCAGCCGGGGTTGCTGAAGCCAAATTGGTGGTGTTGCACTGGAACCCGCCGGTACCCTCTGTACGCATCAGGCCCCTGGGTGCTCCTTTCATCAGCACCCGGAGCCCTCTCAGACCTCAGCTCTCTGAAACCTGTAATACACCGAGTGGAATTTTAGCATGTGGCTGGCAGAGTTAGGATTCCATACTGTCATTGCGAAGACTTGTGATCCCAAAGGCCCAGATCTGTCTGCTCTGGTATGTGGTCTCCAACTTAGAACTCTTTAAAAAAAGAACTTCTTGGCTGTGGAAATGGATAGAAAATGCATCGCTTTTTATTCAGAACACACCCTTGTGCTGAAGGGGAGACAAATGTAAGTTTTGGTAGTTAGATGTTTGATCTGGGGTGCTGGAATCATTATTTGCTAGTCACAGATGAATTGAATTCTGTCATTCATTTGGGTAAAATATTGTTTTTCTGACATATTCTAAAGCTATTGATAGTATGTCTTTAAATATCAGAAGAAAAGCTATAGACTATCCAAAATACAGCTTCTGGTTTAAAGCAGATAAAATGAACTCCCTTTTCCACAGCATGTCGTTAAGTTGCAAAATTTATTGCTGTAAGAGGCTGTGGAGACTGAAAGCATAAATGGGTTCCAAGCAGGGTTTAGGTAAATCTGTTGGTTGCTACTAAATGTGATGATCTACAAGCAAGCGCCAGCTCACGGAGTTTCTAAACTCGTCATGGGAGCTGAGAAATATGCTGTGGAAGGACTGGTTTCTTGGGTGGTAAGAAGGGAAGTGTCTTCCCATATGCAGATGGACATTCCGTAAGTGGGTCTTGTGTGGTGCGTTTTACTTGGGGGTGCTAAGAATGGTGTAAAGCTTGGTGTGTGATACAGTAGTATGACACTAGCAGTAAAGCTCCATTCCTAAGGTAGTTCCATGGAAAGTGAAACCATTTCGTTTTTACCAAAGCAGTTTTACAAATGTTTGCTTTCGTATGAGGATTGGCAACAGCACATTAGGAGATCACATCATAAGGGGAGTTGTTTCCTATGTCATGTGACGGTTATGGGAGTAGAATCATAGAATCATAGAATCGTTATGGCTGGAAAAGACCTTTAAGATCATCAAGTCCAACCGTTATCTAACTCTACCGGGCCCACTTCTAAAACATGTCCCTGAGCACCATATCTAGACGGCTTTTAAATACACACAAGGACAGCGATTCAATGACTTCCCTGGGCAGCCTGTTCCAGTCTTTTATAACCATTTCAGTGTAGAAGCTTTTCCTAGTGTCTAACCTAAACCTCCCCTGGTGCAGCTTGAGGCCATTTCCTCTTGTCCTATCAGTTGTAACTTGTGAGAAGAGACCAACGCCCATCTATCTACCCCCTCCTTTCAGGGAGCTGTAGAGAGCAATAAGGTCTCTCCCCTCAGCCTCCTTTTCTCCAGACTAAACAACCCCAAGTCCCTCAGCCGCTCCTCACAAGACTTATTCTCAGGACCCTTCATCAGCTTCGTTGCCCTATCAGCCGTATCATGAGGTAGAGGTCAAGGGATAAATGTTACTCACTATGGCACATTTTTGCAAACTGAATTAATATCTCTCTCGATTAACAGCAGTTGTATTAATTGTTGTTCAGCTAGAGAGGGGCGACACTGTGCAGTTTCCAGGGTAGTTGGGAAAAAGTGTGATACGAGTGTTACCTGCTGCTGGTGAAAACCTTTCTCTGCATCTGGACTGCTTTTGGGGGCTTTAAATTCTGCCCAGACAGGACTTCTAGGTAGAAAAGGAGAAGAAAACCCCGACTTTTGGTAGCCCTTCGAGAAAGGAACTGGATGAATCACAAGCAGTGCTAGGGACCATGAGAGGCTGTCTGCTGGGGAGCTGACGTCCCGATTATTCCTGAGGCAGTGGGAAACAGTTGTTGGGATTAAAAGAAGATAATTCTGGTCTTTATAAAAGGATAAAGTGAACTCTCAACAATTTTTAATCAAATGGCAAACAGCAGTATAACATTAGCTTAAAAATTTACCAAGAATTTAGGGAATTTAATCCATTAATCTTAAATCTCTTCATAGACAGGAAGTCATTGAGATAATGAGTCACCTGAGGCAATAAGATTCAGTAGAAATCAAGCAGCTCATTTTTGTCTGTGCCTGTGAATATTTCTTTCAGGAATCCTCTCTCTCGAGAGAGAGAAGTATTATTAGCACCTTCTGCACTCCTTTCATGCCAGAATGCTTGAGGAACCACATCTAGGGCTGAGACTCTGTGCCCTTGCAGGCATTCGTGCCTTTTTTTTAATGGTGAGTAATTCACGAAGAGCATTTGCTAATCGAAACATGTCAAACATTCAGTCTAAATTTGGCTATTTGTTTTAACACTTAAAATTTTCAACAATTTGAGGCGTGTTTCTGTGTGCATTTGTAAACTGTGGACTTGGAACTTATTTTATTTTTGAGTAATCCTTTGTTCAGAGGACTTTCTACCCCCCATGTTTTACTGGTTCACTTCCCAGCGTGTTGAGTAATTTTATGGAGGGTTTCTTTATTTACTTCCCGTAATGTTTTTCCCACTGGAAGAAGCACCTATTTCTTCTCATTTTTTCTCTCTAGTCTTCAACTCATTGCACCAAATACAGCTTCTTTTTCGCTTATCATATTTGGGTTTTGAATTTTCAGGTTCTACACCATAGCTTAGACTCAAAAGACTAAAAGATGGTGTATTAGAGTGTGTGTGTGTGTGTGTGGTGGGATGATGTGGTGGAATTCAGGTATACCAGCAGGGAAAAATCAATATTTATCATGATCTTTTCTCGGTGTGAAATGGACTGAGAAAGGATGTTATGTAGCATGAAATCATGTAGAATGACCTTGAAAGAATTCAGAAGGTAATCATGAGCATTCTGTCTGAGCCTGCAGATTTATTATAGCGCAAAGATGCTGTGAGTTCACCTATTATACTACTAAGCAAACAGAGGATTTATAATGGACATCTGCGTGATTAAAAGCTCAGTCCCCTGAGCGTGGTGAACACCTCATAATTTACAAATAGAAAAACCATGACTGAGATGTTAAAGACATTTCTCATGCTTGGAATTAATTTCATATTAAGGGAGTTTAGAATGTGGCCTCTTTCTCAATGATTTAGGGAGTGATTAAATCCTTGTTAAGTCTATTGTATGTTTTTATTTTTACTTTCCACATCTGAGTGTATGTATCTCATTATTCTGGAAGCTTTGCATGCAAAAGAGGCTGAGGAGGGAGTCCTGCCGTTTCACAGTGGCTATGTGATCGTCATGAATTTGTTCTCAGTCCAGCCACCACAGGACAAATGTTTATCGCTCACTCACCCTCATTCTGGTCACAATTCATATGTCTCCTTAAATTCCATTCTCTACCTCTGTCCAAGAAAGATAATATTTCTTAAAGGTTAAATGGGGAAATACTGTGCATCATTGCTAAATTAACTCAGCACGTAGGGTGCTCACATGTGGATGAAATTAATTTTGAGAAATATTCTTATAAGAAACTGGCTGTGTTCACGGCGATAGTACAGAGCAGTATGTCAAAATCCATTCCATTCTGGAATATTTTCAGATGCCTTGGAAAACTGAAGTTGACTGATACTACCTGATGTTTTTAAAATGTCTGAGCATGCAACATACAAGGTTCTTCTGTATTTGAAAGAACCGTAAAATAAATTTTTGCTCTTGCCATTAGTTAAAATGATTAGTTAAAATTGGCTTTAGAAGTACATCTGCTTCTGGAGGTTATTTTTGTTATATTTTATATATATTTTTATCAACGTTGGTCTGATAATTTTCAGCTGCCATCATGCTCTCATCTGCCTACATGGCCTACTCTGCAAGTCTTTACTCAAGGTTAATTTTTTACATGATTCTTAATGTCCTCTACTTATCAAAAATCAACTGCTAAATGGACAAATTAGTATGACAGGTGGTGCACTGGTTTCCAATTTTCATAGTGCTCATAGATGGTAAATAACACACAGTCTCAAGGAATGCTAATAATGTAATTTTTGTCTGTATTTTCAAAAACCGCCTCAAAATTCCTTCTTGCCATCATTCCCTACTGAGTCTCAGGTACTCCAGACTATTGTATGAGTTGGAACAGCTTTGAAGTAGATAGTTGTTTCTTTTCAACACAAATATATTAGAAATATTTATATGTGTTTGGAACATCTTCTGACAAATATAAAGAACTCTTTCAAGGTACACACTTGCATTAAGAAGCATTAAGAACATCAGGTTGCAATGGTAAATGAAATGACGTTATACATGTGTATTAGGGAAAGTACATTATTTTATGTTGAATTGAGTGAGTCAGAATAAATTTCTCTCTTTTCTTATTAAATAAAATTATTAAAGTTATTTTGACTAATTTTCATAGGCAATATTGTAGTATTATGGCTGTGGAAAAGCTTTGAATATTTTTTTTCCACACTTGGAAACTTTAAAATGCATTTTTTATTTTTTAAGCTGAGTGCATTACCTGCACACGCATTGCAGGAAAGTGTAAGAATGAAATTTCATTGCTTTCACCTGTCATAGATGAGCCTTTTTTGGCTGTGCTACACTGCAGTAAGAGGAAGAAACGGTGGCTTACATTTATCTGTAGGATGGCAATCGTTTCAGATGTTTGCTTCAAAGAGGCCAAAACTGAGTCATCCAGACCACTTTTTCATAATCACCTCCCTGGATGTACTGCATTTAAAAATACTCCAGAAAGTAGCCTGACAAGGTAAGGATCAAAATTATTGGACATTTCTGCAAATGTATGCCTAAACAGCCGCTACAGCGGCTGAGCAGGATCTCTCGCAGCAGTTTCTTGTGGAGAGCGTATAAATGACGTAGCTGTGCGCTCAGCCAGAGGAGGGCATGTCGTCCCCAGTCATAAAGAGCAGCCCCTGAACAAAAGTCATCTTCTCAAGCCATTGCTTTCCCAATCATTGGATTAACTATGGAACCATTAAATTTTAGGAGTAAATGCAAATCTCTCTCCTTTGCTTCTGTGGTGACGTGCTGTGATTCACACCTGTGTCTGGCTGCCTCTTTTCTCCTTTTCATTCTGGCTGTTCTGCGTGGTAGAATTATGACATTTCCATTATATTGCCAATCTTCCTCAGCCCTGTGATTTCAGTTTAAGTGATTTAGTTTTTTATGTCATAGAGGTACAGCCCTATGCAGCTTTTACGCAGGTGAAATTTGCATTACCCATAAGCATCTCCAGTCAAAATTCCTCATAAAGTACGCATTTCAATTAATGTTTCTGATTCCTGATCATATGAATGTAAAAAGTTTTATATTCTGAACTTGTGCAAAGTACCCAACAAGTAATTCTACTACAGCTCCATTATATTTTTAAAAATTACCTGCCCTCTGTTGTGACACAACTCCCACAGTACAGCGGCATAGACATATAAATAACTATCTTCTAAACTTTCTATCGACGAATATTGTTTTCTGTCATCACAATTGCACCATGAAATATGAAAGTTCAATTTCCTCTTCATTTCCTTTTAATAAAACTTCTGTTCATTTCATTTTTGAAAAGAGATTGGATCTAAATTACTTTGACTTCTTCTGGCCTAACTTTGGTGAATGTTTCGAGAGAGAATCTGAAACCCTTTTAAAACCCACCAAGGAGATTAGGGGCTGTATTCTCAGGGTTTTGTACTTACATTCTCATCTCTCTTTCAATACAAGTCTTTTGCATTTAGAAATGACTGTATTGATTCCAGGACATTGTTACAAGAAGCATAAATATTGTGCCCACTGCCATAGCTGCGGTTTAAAACTTAACATTTCCAAACAGCGATTTTTTGTTCAAACAGTAGGCAAGGGAGTGAACCGCCAAAGATAATTTGCCAGATTATTTTTCAGCAAAAGCCATTGTACTTTATGGTACTCGTGCAGCCTTTCCCAGTTTGTGTAGATAGCCTTCGGAGGGGTGGGGACTGTACGATCTTCACCATTGTACCTACCAGCGGCCTGTTAATGGTCAGGTCAATGGGATTAAACCAAGGGTAAAACTAAATTGGCTAAATCAAATGCAGATTGCACAGGCCGGCTCTCCATGCGAGTTGTATCTATTTCAGTTTTCTCAAATATAGCATGGAAGCTTTTTCCTGAAATTAGAGCAGTGACTCAGAGTGAGCTCTGTTTATATATTAATAGGCTTGTGGGTCATCAACTGTGTCTGTCCACCGAAGTTAGAGCTTTCTGGGCTGAATAACATCTTCCAACACAACAGGTTAGACGCCCAGCCGTTCTCATGAGACTGAATGTTTCATATTGTTCGTTCACTTCAGCTAACAGTAAAGTGCAGGCCAAATGCTGTGGAATTGATGGAATTTCTGCTTAAACCCCTCTGACAGAAATATAGTATTCCCGAGTATTTTAGAAAATGTGTTGTGACTGTTAGAGGCACAAATACTAGCAGTTGTTTCAGGGTGCATAACTTCATGCACATGTGCATCTGCATTAGGGATGGAATGTATACACTCAGAAAATAAGATTTTTTTCATCCTTTGTTGTGAGATCAAGAAACAGTGTGATGCAGGCACTGAATGTCTCTGCCATTCCGGAAGACGTCTTTCATCAGCTGGAATTGCGCGGTACAGCTGACAATGATTCTCTATTCATAATTGCTCTTTGGGCAAATCAGAGTTCTCTGATGTTTTGTGATGCATAAATCCAGGCAGGAGAAGTGGTTTTGTCTGTACGGAAGCTCAGTATCTTCAGAGGCAGCTTTTGTGTGTGCATCACGGAGCGCTGCCACTGGAGACCACAGATTCTTTTGAATTGCTTCAAAATATGAAGCTAAGACTGATACTTCGTGGATGAACCTACCTCTGCGTGCCAGTGAGGCTGTGTCTGAAAGTGATACCAAAAAACTCTCTACTGCAGTCAATCCATCTACATTTTCAATGGCGCACTGCGTAACATGTTTAGAATTGCTATTCCGATGTGGAGATGCGAACACGAGATTTTGACAAAGGTTGTTCCCATTCCCTCCATTAAATTGATAATGAGTTTGGATTCTGAAGAAATCATGTAAGGCAATATGTTGGCTCCACAACGATGTAATTATAGCTGTGTTAAGCTATTCCAACAACTCTCTTGTGCACATGAAATCAAACAAGTTTGGAACAATATTTCATCTAATTTCCAATGTGTAATTGAGAAATGTGCTCTTAATTTTCTTTGTTCTTTGTTGGCAAAATATTACAAAAAACCCTTCATCTGCCAGTCTTGGGTTAGTTGGGGAAAAAAAGGAAAGGGAAGCAGGACTTCAGACCTCAATTTCACTTATTATAATAAATCAATTTCATACTCATTTGTGTTTAATCTCCATTGGAAATTTACATTATCCAATCGGAACTGAACAAGTCCCTCAGGGGAGATCAAGTGTCACATAAAAATTCAACAGGAATTCATGCAATAAATCAGTAAAAGTACAACTCATATATGGAGATTTTAAACCCATCTAAATTCTATTAAAAACCTCTAAATCCTATTTCAGACAGAACAAGAAGGAAGCTTGGGAGCTGTAACATCCCTAAGAGGCCCCTCAAAGTGCACATACTAATATTTAATCATTTATACTTTTTGTATGTCCAAATTAAGTAGTTTAATGGAAGTGAGTACAGCTTTCATTTATACTTTTTCTTCTGACAAGGAGTAGTTTATAAGGACAACATTATGTCATCATAATTTTCAAATATTTAGCTGGTTAAAAAGATTCTGTACATTGAAGGCAACCTTTTAGCCTGTTGAGTTAAAATTTGCAGTATATGTGATAGGAGAGGGGCTTATGTGACTTACAGTGGATCTAGACATTACTTCGTGAGATTTGAGCATGTGTATATGTCCTCTTTGAAAAACAAAGAAACAGGAGGAATAGAAAAGGAAGAAGCAGAGGAATGGTAATGGAAACAGCAAAAGCCATCTGCACTGGATGAATTAATAAATTCAAAGTGATGGTCTCTACATTTTCTACCTTGAAATGAGAAAAAGTGTGAAGTGATGGTGGGTTGCTTCCTGTTCAGCAGCAGTCAAGAAGGAAGACAGAGCATTCAAACCGACTAGGTCCGGTAGGTTTATAAAATCAAGAGTTTACGAAGAAGCAGGAGGCAGTGAGATGGCTGTAGACTTATCCAGCTCTGGTTCAGAGGGACAGCTGCTTTGAAACCATTTACTCTCCTAACTGCTGCCTTTTATCTTCTGGACTTCTAGGGTGTTTCTTATCTGGTGAAAGAAGTCACCCCCAAACAAAAGACAGAAGTCTGGAATATTTGTTTAATATAAACAAGTAATGCTGGGAAAACTGGAATGAGAAAACAGTCTTCTGGGACTTTTGAAATGCTGTGTGTGCTTCACATTTACGGTGTTGGTCTGAGTTCAAGATAGCTTCCCCTCCTTCAACCAGTATATCTGCAGTTGCTATCCGTGATAAAGATATTCTTTAAAGCTCTACCTACGGTGTAGAAACAAGGTAGGAGAATAAAGCAGAAACCCATTGTATCAAAATGATTGCATATACAGATGTCTTGGCTTCAAGAATTATTTAAAAACTCAAATATTAATATATTTTGGAAAGTAAGAGCTAAAATGTAGTAGTATATTAAAAGAAACATTGTTGGTCAAAACACTTTATTTGGACTAATTTGAACTAGTTCTGTTTGAAGGACAAGACTGCCAGTATAATTAACCTCTCGGTCTCTGCATATTTGTATCCCTGAGTTCAAAAAGCTTATGAATGAGTTTCATTTTCACTTTGCAAGAAGTTGTTACAGGGGAGGCTCATGATCACTGACACATTGCTGTTGCCCACATTTCTCTGTTATTTCCTCAAAATATGAATCACACATAATCAGAATAGTCAGGGTATCTCTATTACCTTTGGATTGTTTTAGGGAAAGCAGCAGATGGTGGTATTTGAGTTGTCCAGATATAGCAAATAAGTGCTTGCACCATCAGTCTGTCATCATATCTGGTTTGCCTTTTTACAGACATAATGCAGAATAATTAGGCAAGTATTTCAGTTCCTGCTGAAGTACAAAAGTGCATCAATAATATATGTTTGAAGTTCTTAATGTGGTTGGAGGCTTCCTGAAGTCAATACTTAGATGGGTGAACCCTTACACTTTTGACACAAGGTAAAACTACTATTTAAATCCTCATGCATCTAGCAGCAGACAGGACTAACACTTTCCTTCTTTAAGGAAGGAAATTTAAGCTTTTGAAAGCTCTGCCCTGAGGAAATGAGAGCTGTCTAGTTCTCATTGACACACTTTACGTTTCCTTTTTTCTCTCTTATTGCTTTACTTCCTCTTAAAATTGTTACGTTTCTCAGAAAAAAAAAAAAAAAACCAGACATTCTTTCTTGTGAGAACAGGAAAATCTGTGCTGAATCAAGTATTCTTGTTTTCGGGGAAGCTGCCATTCTTGGCTGAAGCAGGGTTCTTGCATTAGTCAGATCTGTTATACAGCACGGGGGTGTAGAGGCATGTAGAAATTAGATCTAAATTCTAGTTTATTTTTATGTAGATGAGTTGGAGCAAAGCAGAATTTGCAAAGCAATACAAATTAATACTTCGTTTGTTGTATCATCTTTTTAACAGAGTTGACTGATCAGAATAGCACAATTCAGATTTATTTACAGTCTACTCATTTTTTAACTTGGCAATAGAATAAATAGAATTAGGGGAGTGAGTTAGTATAAACTACAGTTTGAAACACTTATAATATAGCCCCTTTTTTTCTTGTGCTGGGAATGAAAGTCTGCCAACAGTGATAAGAAAGTTCTGTTCATCTGAATCTGTTGACACAGTGTTTTAAAAAATATAGGAGCTGAATAAGAGTCCTGGGAGTTTGGGCTCAGTGCCAACTATATTTCATACAAATAAATAATCTGTAACGGCATTTTAGCATTAATAAAATATTCATCGCTTAATAAAAATACTTTTTAACCTAGAAAAAATGTGTTTAGTATGTACATATAGATTTGCACTGGGAGAAAATAGAAAATGCACAGCTCACTAAGAAAGAATGCTGGTGTAATATCTTCTCAATGCTTGTTGGCTTTATAAGTCCTCTAATAAATTACAAACTAATTTAATCATACTCTATAATTACATACTCTTGAAGGAATAAGACTTTAGATTCAGACTATATCATACTTAAAATACAATGATGTTGTGTATCACATAGACCAGTGAAACTGCACACTAGCAGTAAATTAATGGCCCTAAGGCTGCCAGGCAGTAATAAATAAAGAGTAGATGCTTATGACCAAGTGCACATTTTATTAGAAACTGAGAAATGTGATTTGACTCCGGCACATAGAAAAGTTAAATGGCAACTTTTTTTTTATTTTTAGCTGGTTGAAATAAACTTGTTTTGAAATTTTGCTATCATCACCAAAATTAACTGCTTTGGAATTGACATTTTAATTCCAGTTAAGAGCAATAAAACTAAGTGTTCTAAGTCTTGATGCTTCAGGAGAATTCTTTTGTGCTTGGAGGATATTGTGGAGCGTTACGGCGTCTTGGTTATTTGTGTGGCCTTAACAGCTCAGAGCCCTGGTTTTGCGCCCGGTTAACAGTGTAGCGTATGTTTATTAATATGATGCATTAAGCAAACTAGAGGAATGATCAAAACTGCTATTTGTTTGTTTGAATTACAAGGACTGCAGATGAACAATGTTCTTTTAATTTGCAGCAGATGTGCTTACTCTTTAGAATCATTAACAGGCGTTCTGCTGTGAAATACTTGATCAGGGTTGGATCTTTTTCTATAGCCATTTGTTTTCCCCAGCGTTAAAATTTCTACCATGGCGTTATGTCATTCCTAGAGGATAGTTTTCTTTTTAGTCACTGTACTGTGTATGTTTATATATTGCTTTAAAAGAATGCATTAAATTACTTGAGCCCCAAATTTGGTTATATGGTGTGACTTTTTTATAAAGGCAAAAATAGGCACACAGCTACAAAATAATTCCTGTATATGGTGTCCAAATTTTCTTTTTTGCAAACACAGTCCCTGTTTTAGAGTATATATAAAACATGGGAGACAATGTCATTGTATTACATGAGTGAAATCCTATTAGCAGAAGTTCACTATGATTTTATGCACGTAAAAATCCTGTATTCATTTTCATTTTGAAAACTGAGTTCTTGCAGGAGACTATGGAGATGAGAAAATTTCTGAAATAATCAGCTTGCTGTCTTAAAAGCTCCTCTCAATTGGACTACCATACTTCCTTATTAATGTTGAACTCTTACACTTCTTTAAAGCCAAGAGGCATCTTGTAGACTTGTTACTTTTCAACCACCTGAGCTGGAAGAAATTAAAAGCAAAAGACCTTTTTTAGTGAGACATTACTTTAACATTGGCCATGTTTTCATCTAAGAAAGCAAGGCATAATTCCACCTTTCCAAGTGTTTTCAAATTGATTCATTAGAAGGACAGGCTTTAATTAATTTACAAGATGTATTCCATATTTGCTTGGCTACTAAATCCTAGATATTCTGAAGGGTGTTGGAAAATGCCCACTTAAAACTAAAATTAGTTTGCATCATTTTTTGTTCCATCTGTGTTCTATTTTACTGCCAGAATGGGGAAAAAAATAGAGGTAGAAGGTTAGCAATGAAAGTACTTATAAAAAGAAATAATTATTGACCTTGGTGGTATGTCAACAGGATGTTCAGCCGCTAGTGAGAAGAACTGCATGTTTGGAAAGGACTTCACCTACCGTCAGAGACTCTGCGTATCTGACAGCCTTTGGGCTGATCCAAGCTATGCTGTTCATGCATCAGGTTGGTAATCGCAGTGTAAGCACCTCAGCAGAGTGAAGTCAGTGTTCCTTCAAATATTATTTAATTGTGCTGCCTTCTGAGAACTCCCTTTGTGCCTGTTTTGCAGGCAGCACTACGACCAAAGTGGTCTCCAGTGGGAATACAGGTCTTGACATGGCTTAATCTCTGAGCTTCTTGAAAGTGGCTGTGTGACCTTGAACGTCCTATAAACTATAGTAAAGCCCACGCTGTCCGGCGCGTGTGATGGTTTGAAGGTCAGGCTGTTGGCCGTGCCTCCAGAACAGCTCTGTCACCTGTTCTGCACTGTGAGCAGACGTACCGCCGATCGACACCGCTGCTCGCGGCTGTCTTCTGGACGCAGAACTTATTGTCGCCACAATACTGACAAAATTTGTCTTCAGCAACAAAGACAGAATTTATAACATGACTTTGTATTTCCTCATAGGTATAGCTCATTAGTTTACTTAATTGCATGCAAATAGGTATTCGTTTTTTTCTTACACTCTAAAGGAAATATAATAGATTAAGGCCAGTCTCCTGTAATGCTGTTTCCTATTTAAACTGGAATTTGCCTCACAATACATAGAATAACGTATTTATATTATAATTTAATATTCTTGAAGTTGGAGTTGAGCCAAATTTATTTTTCAGTCTTAATGTTTTTGGTATTATTCCTTAGATCTAAAATGTATTCCTGTCACTGATCAGCTTTGACTTGATATAGTTGAAGTCCAGCATAGTCCAGGATCTGGAGAACTGTGTGCTGTGATATTAATTTTGATGTCTTCAACAAGCCTGACCTACATGAAATCTCCATCTCCCCTCTGTGACATACCATGTAAATTTGGTTGACTACAGAACACCTCAGACAAAGTAGTTTCCAGGTAGTCTTAATCATATTTTCCACAGCATTGCATTCTGTTTCATTTTTAGCAGTAGGAAGAAGTGGTGCTAAAGCTATCCATGCTTTGCTTCTTCCTTTGGACTACTGTTCTCCTAGTGTCCTGGTTTGAGCGCAGAGGTAAACCCATCTGGGCTGCTGAATTGTGGCAA
>VZSZ01005041.1:675864-713445 GCA_013398815.1 Ibidorhyncha struthersii | reverse complement strand
AACCCTGACTATTCTGTGATTCTGTGATTCTGTGATCTCCCTGCCTCCCTGATGGTCTGTGGCCACTGAAAGGGAATCAGGGTCTCTTTTATTGTGCAAAGAAATTTAACAGCCAAAGTTCAGAGCTGATGGTGAAGCAGAGAGTTTTTAACCAAAGCCCCGCAAAAAATGTGGGCATGGCAGTGAAAGCATAATTAATACTTATTTTTATAAAATGAAATAAAAGTGTTTTCTGAAATTTAAAATATGCAAAGGTGCATTGTCATCTTGGAAGAAGTAATAGGTTTGATGCATTTTAGTTGTGGTAAATTCTATTTAATTGACTGGCCAAGCTGTTACATTTTGGAGAAAACTTGTGCCTAAGTTTCAGACATACTTTTGAGAAGCTGTGCATCTCCCAAGAAAATTTGTTCGAGTTCCTTTTCTTTGCATTCAGGAAAACTGTAGCAGTGCAAGCAGTTTACTCTAATCTATGTAGTGGTAATGGTCACTGTAAGAACATGGAGACCTGGACTGAGGTATGTTTTAGCTGCTTAGCTGTGAATCTTGTGTCCTGGACTGATGTGAAAGTCAGAATGTCTGAAATGCAGACATTACCCACTAACAACCTTGTTGTTCCTCGTATGTACTGGATTGATGCTAAGTTGATGTGGAGGTTTCCTGCCTCCTGATTACAGGGTGGATGTAGTCCTAATGTCTATAGCTCAATTATTTGTAAGATGGAGATCTGCTACCCTAGACTGATCTGTACTGCCTGCACAATGAGGCACCACTATTGGAACACAGTGAGATGGAAACAGTGGAAAACCTGCTGGGTTGTTCTTACGTTTATCTCTTAAAGATAAGCAGGAAGCGAAAGGGACAGCTTGTTTTGAAGAGAAAGAAAATCACTTGTTCTGGGAGTTACATCTGAGGAGGGAAAACAGAGCATCAGTTTTCCTCATGGGAGAAGAAAAAGCTTCAGGCCTACAAAGAAGCCTGCAAAGAAGGGGTATTAGCAGCGTTACCCTTTAGACAAGATGAAGTATTGATAAAATGAGCCATCTCAGCCTGGCCCAGGTTGGGAACTACCTGACAGGACCTACATCAACCCAAGTCTAAACATGAGGCTGTGTTTGTAGCATTGGAGGTACGTAACCTCCAGGTACCTCTCTGGAGGTGCGTAGCCTCCAGTTTTGAAATGTCCCCCTACTATGGCCATTTCTGAGAACAGCTTTTTGTTTTTCAGCTCCCCTCCACATAGTTACCATAATGTGATCACCTATAAAGCCAGCTCCTTCATCCAAAAGGCTTTCTTTGTCAAGAGTGTAGGAGCATGTTGCTCGTGGCTGGGCACAGAGAGAGGAGGGCAGAGATGGGCAGTCTGGTCACACACTTCTGTGAGCTCAACAGGACATATTAAGAAATAACCCCAAGCCTCAGAGTGCTTGAAGGAAGGGGTGATGTTTTTAATAAAGTGCACATCACCTGTTTCAGATGAAACAGAAAGGCCCCCTAGGGATTTAATTGTATGCAAACCACAAAAGAATGGCCATTAATTTCCTCCCACCTCATAACATACAATTTTCCACTAATATGAAAGCTTTAATAAGACTACCCATAACCTTTATGTGTTTGGTCGCAGTCCAGGAAATTACAATTATCTTATGCTTGCAACAGAATGGGTAATCCCATCAATAGGAAAAATGTCATCTCATGAAAAGGTTCCCAGCCAAAAGCCATCATCACTGTATCGTGTAATTTGTCGGGTTGTAGTTAATACAGAGCCATGATCACCTTGGGTAAGGGTTAGGACTTTGAGAGGGAAGTTTTAATGTTCTCCTAATGGAGCCTTGTTGCATGGAAGTTAAAGGAGCCTCTTGCATTACCCCTTTTTGTACAGGTCGTGGCTCTTGACATCTTGGTGTCTCTGCAGGCACCCAGAGCAGGGAGGCTGTTGGGCTGATCATCCCATGTTCCCCCTGCCAAGCTGCAGGGGTAGCTGCTGTTCATGGCATCGATACGGGTACTGCGATTGATGCCAGAAGAGGTATTCTGACAGCACTGATGTTAAACTTGCTGTTTAATTGAGGATCATTTTTCTCACCTTCTGCCTGGCTTTTCTGGGAAGACTGCAAAGCCGCACGCTGTCCTGTTACTTCGTTTCACTAGGTGGAGATCTTTAGTTGTCCACTAGCACTGGGCTCTTGTTTTTCAGTCTGTGCAATTGAGATCTGCTCAGAAACTCGGCTGATGAATTTTCAGATGCTCTTTCAGATCTTTAATTTTCCTCTGGGATATACAGCTCTCTCTGCCGAGAACATATGGGCTGACAGGAAATAGGTCTTTTTGTGGTTCCACTTTTAGAACATTCCGTGTCTGATTTTTATCATTTATTGACTGATGAGAATGAAAACACTTGAAAGAAGATTTGCCTAACAAACTAATGAAAAGTAAATGAGAGCATAAACAATGAGTGTGAACAGCTCTCTACTACCAACATCTTGTAGTGGAAAGATCCCGATCTCAGCAGCCCGGCCAGAACACCCCTCCAGAGAGGTGCTCCAGACACACCCCGATGTAAGTAGGACTAAAACTCAGCCCAGGTCCTCTTAAGTTGAGCTATTGCAGAGCTTTACCATGTCATCTTGAGCAGAAATTCTGTTACTAAAGATAGAGCTTTCTCTGAGCAGCCCTCAGCAAGCAAAGTAGTCCAGGCACTATTATTTCTTTAGCGAGAGATGGGGAGCTGAGATTGGCAGGGCCAGCAGGATTAAGCATCACTCTGTTCCAAATTTCTAGCTAGCGATAGCAAAGAAAAATGAGCTCCCATGGGTAGAAGGTCAGTGTTTCTCCACAATAATTCTCTCCACTGCAGCCAGTAACTAATTAGGAGGCTAGCTGAACCCTGAGTGTTGTCAGAAGAACAACATTAAATTGGCAAAACTTGGATGCACAGAACTAGGTGCCTTAAATTTGACAATAATGTTTCTGGTAAAACAAAAGAGTAAGTGATAAAAAGGTCAAAAGGCTGGGGCAGCCACACAGGGCAGGTTTCTGGACTCTTGTTTAGGGATTCCCATGGAAATTTGGGTGAAAAATGAAGATTCATTGAAAGGAATGTTTTAATTTTTGCCACAGGGGAGCACTGAAAAGTTTCTAGATCTTCACTTGAAATGTTCAGCTGGAAATTGGTATTTTGTCAAAAATATTTTAGAAGTATTTAAGTTCAGGGGCAAATCTGTTCAACTGATTGCTGAAAGCTCTTCAAGCTATTCTTTCAAAGAAAACCTGAAAAATGTCTTGCAGAGGGATATTTTTCAGATAAGTGTGAGCAAAATGCTTTTGAGTGGATCATTACAACCTGCTTTCACTTAGCAACCTGCATAGTGAGTTTCTGTTTCATCTCTTCACCCTGTACCTGAGGTCTCTGCTCAATGGTTGGCTGCGTTTTTCACTTGGGAAGGTTAAATATCAGTAGGTAAGAAAGAAAAACGGGCAGAGCTGTGAGCTGTGGGCAGCAGGGAGTGTGGCAGGTTCATCCTAGGGTTGTGGTGGGATGAGATGGTAGGTCTTCAATTGGCCTGGCAGCTGGAGGAGAGGAATGCAGAGAAAGGGAGGTCAAGGGAAGAAAGGCGGCAGAGAGAAAATGAGATGAGGTGAATGGAAGCGAGTGGCAGGGACCTGGGTCTGGGCACAGCTCTGATCTGTGATGCGGCTGCCTGTTGTATCTTAGGATGGCAAACCTTACTTTGAATAGTTGTTGGCATGGGACAGAGTGTATACTCTTCAAAGAAAACAATATTTGCTTGGGAAGATTTTCTTCTTTGCAGGCAATCACTGCAAGCTACAAAAAAGTTTTTATTTTTCCTTTTTTTTTCCTTCTCCTCTTCCTTTGCCCTTGCAATTGCCTTTTTGCTGTTGTCTTCTTTTACTTTCTTTATTTTGTCCTTTTCCTTCCTTGCTTACTTCCTGCCTTGCACGTTGCCTCCTGGAATCAGCAGTGACGATTGCATTGAAATACTCAGGCAAGGCGAATGTGTCTATGCTCTTTGCAATCATTTCTGTCAGAAAGACTGATGGACATGTGCAAATGAGGAAAGACTGAGAAATTACTTTGACTCTGTGCCACAGATTTCCTAAGGAACTGAGCCACAAAGACTCTGGCCTCTCAAAATACAGGGTGGACTATGGATGGGAGGGTGATGGACTTAGATATTTAATTCAAAGCAATGAGAAGATAGGGAAATGTAACACCTTATTATGGGGACAAATCCAATCAGAGTTCTCCATGTGCTGGGTTTGATTTGTGCAGCTAAACACAGGGAAGAGATTAGACTCCCCAGGAATTACACTTCAAGCTACGCTTAGTGTATGGACTGCCATGTGGCCTCTGGGAAGAGACTCAGCTCCTTCTGAAGGGTCATTCCTCCATCTGTCTTCGTCAAATAAAACCTTTGTACGACCAGATTTGCTCCCTGGGGGTGCCCGTCTTTCTCTAGTGACTGCAGGGGGAGCCTTGACACCAAGATCAGGCTAGACAGCTAACTTTCAGATTGGGTAAAAGAAATTACCTATTCTGTTGGAAATACATGAATCAAACCCCAAATGGGGGACTTGTACGTCCAAGAGTAGTCATTAGCCAAATGGCTGGTACTCAGCTACTCATAATAGAGCTTCTACCAAGACAAATCAGGTCAAGTCTTTTAGCTTGCTCTGAAAACAAACTAAAAGCTGCCTCAAAACACCTTCAATTAAGTTCAGCTTAAGTTGTAAGTCACTGGGGGTGGGGTGGGGGGAGGGGAAAGCAACAGGCTACCTGACAGGCTACCTGGTATTCAGCTTCAAACAGCCCACAACCAGAGAGATGGTGTAGGAGGAACATCTGATGGGAGACACAGAGAGGGAGAGCAACCCACTGCCAGGGTTACTGATTCCCAAGCAGTATCTGCCACCTTAGTATCAGTTTCTTGTGCTGCTCTGTGAAGATGACATGTCTTTGTTCTTCTAGCCTGGCTTCCTGCTTCTGGTAGGGCCTACAGAAACATATCCTATTAGATGAGAGTCTAAACTGAAGCTCCAAGGAGGAACAAACCCAGCTTGTGTTTAAGATCCCAGCTGGTTTCCACCAACAGAGTAGTTTATTCATTGTGGGTTGAGCAGAAGGATACAGAAAATGAAAGTAAAGCTGCAGAATGATTCTTGGTCAGTTTGGTTTCAGAATGGAGCTGTACTTTAATGAAGAAACAAATTCAGTGCTAGAAAACACAAAGTGAGAAAAGTTTCTTTTAAAAGCCTTCATGTGGAGAAGCTTCTGTGGTCTTCAGACCACTTCTTTCTTGTAGAGAAAAACAAGAGTATGCTCTTAAGTGCTGGATCTGTTACCCAATGGAAGTGGTGCAGCCCTCACCTTCTGCTTCCTCAAACCTCTACTGTGTACTTCTTTGGTAATGCCAATTTAGTCAAGATAAACTCAGTCCTGAATAACTGGGAGAAATTTTGCTGCCTAGTGCACATAGAAGGCCATAGAAGACGACTGAAGTTTCTTGCTGATCTTTGAATACTTGCTTGGCTACTGCAGCAATCAGGATACAAGCACTTTACTGGAGAAATGCATCTTGTGATCCTGGGGCTTAAAACAGCTTTAGAACCAGGAAACAGTTCAGAAGAGAACTGACTGTACAGAGACCTGGATCCCTCCAGAGTGGGACCTCCTAGATCAAGTCACCAGTGGAGAAACATTAGCGTATGAAAAAGTGGGAGCCTGAGATCTTCCTTACTTCTCTGGAGCAAAGTAGGAGCAAAGAAATCTCAAAGAACCCCTTAATATTCTTATAGCCAAACTGGTGAGATACAGACTCGATTAAGATGATAATTTGGGTAGAAAATTGGCTGGAACAGTAGGCTCAAAGGATTGCAATCAGCCTTACAAAGTACAACTGGTGGCTGGTTACTTTCAGCATTGTTTAGGCTGTTACTGAGATCAGGACTGTTTCATGCCTTTATTAACAGCCTGGATCATGGGATGGAGTGCATGCTCAGCAAGTGTGTGGATGAAAGCAGGCTGGGCCGGGGTGGTGGGGGTGGGGGTGTCAATACCCTGGGAAGGGCAAGGCTGATCTTCAGATGAACCTCATGAACTTCAGCAAAGGCAAATGGCAAGTTCAGCACCTGGGATGAAATAACTCTATGCAACAGGACAGGCAGGTGGCCAGCTGGCTAGGAAGCAGTTTAGCAGAAAAGGACTTGGAGATCCTGGTGGACAACACATTGAGCACAAGTCGGGAGCATGCTGTATTAGAGATGATGACCAAAACCATACTGGGCTGTAATAGCAAGTGTGTAGCAAGAAGGGCTAGCAGAGTGATTATTCCCCTCTACTGCTGACATGTGAGACCACATCTAGAAGCTGTTTCAAGCTTTGGACTCCCTGAAGAAAGATATTGGCATACGTGTGCAAGTCCAGTGTAGGCAATCAACATGATTAGAGGGCTGAAGCATATGATATATGGAGACAGGCTGCAAGAATTATGTTTGTTTAGCCTTTGTAAGAGAAGGCTAAAGGGGGAGAGATATGTTATTGCTGTCTTCAACTCCCATGGGAAGATGTAGGGAAGACAGCCCCTGACTCTTCTTGGAATATGGAGGCAACAGGAAATAGTTGCAATGCAGGAAACATTGAGTATAAATTAGGAAAAATATTTTAAGTCTGAGGGTGCTCAGACACTAGAACAGGAGCCCAGTATGGGTGTGGGATCTTCAAAGCTCAACTCTACAAGGCCATGAGCAATCTGCTGTAATTGAGAAATCTGCTCAATCTACATAATCTTCTGTTTTGATGATTCTCATCTTGCAAGCATCTAGCAGAAATCAAACATGAGAAGGAACAAGAGAAGGGTTTTGTGTCTGGATGCAAGAACAGGCCATTTATCAGTCGGGCTGGGGTATCCTGTCCTTCAGAAGCTCCACAAATATGCCATGCAAAATAGATATGTTTAGTGAAATTTGCAGGAAAGAAGATGGACCTGACACACCAAGGTGAGTCTTTGCATGACTTATCGTCATGGATTGGTAGATGCAAAACAGGGTGAGCAGTGCCTTTTCAAGGCAATATATTTTATCTGAAAATGTTTTTGGATGAAAAACAGCTGTTAATCATATGGAACAGTTAGACTCAATAAGAAATTGTACTTTTCTGGAAAGAAAACACCTTCAAAAATCTCTGGTGAAAACACTCACTGCTCTCTAAACTCCTGCAGATGCATCAAATCCCAGTGTCCAACAAATGGCACATTTTCCTTGTTCTCAGCTGACCTCAATATGGGCTGCAGGGAGATGGTTTTTGTGCCGCGCCCCACAGCAGGACAGGATGTCTGCTGGAAGGATGTAAATCCCACCACGTCCTGCTGCCCAGTGTCCCATAGGGATATCCCTTAAGGAGCTGAACTAAATGCTAATCTGTCTATTACTGAGGCTTCACCTTTCTTTTAGCCTCAAACCCAGCAGGCTGCATTCATGTAGCGAGACAAGTCTTGAGTGCTACTTTAGCAGCTCTAGAAAAGGTCTGCAGGAATTCCTGGTCCTCCATCCTTCACCCTTAAGTCCCCCAGGTGACCTACCACGACCCTGTAGAAACCATGCAAGCACCAGGCAAGGATGTGCCAATGAACTGGGCCCACTTCTCTAAATTGCCCACCCCTGCCAAAAATCCCTGTCATTGAGGAATAGCCTGATGTCTTCAGATACTGAGATTCCTGCCAGGATTAATTTTCTAGTTGGCAGAGAAGGCCAATAACAAAAGCTTTTGCCAGTAACAGTGGAGAGCAATTTCTAGGGTGGTCGATCTACTATTCAAGTCAGCACCGTTGTCACAGGTGGTGGAGAAAGCAATTATACTGCAAACACAGGATAGACTAGAGACTGAGATCTTAGCAAGCAGACCAGGAGGTGACAGAGTTGGCTTACGTGGCCATTATGACTACATCTTGCTTCTTAACCCTACAGCACAATAAAACTTGTCCCAAGTTGGTGCAGGCTGCCTTGTGTACTAGGGATTCAGCAGCTCCCGTGGCCTGCAGGAGTTTGCAATTATGCACATGAATCATTTTTTCTGCGCAGAATCCTTCTGCTTTCTAGTGCTTTATAAAGAGACTACTGCTGCTGTCAGAGGTAGCCCAGTGTAGCTGAAAGTCTCTGCATGAAAGTAGCTCCACTGAGGTTCTTCCCAGCTGGAGAGGAGCAGGTGAGTGCTGGGTATCATGTAGGATTGGAGAGGTTAGGCTTCAGTTTGCAGGAATGGGATGCAATCTGCAGGCAGGGGTCTTTCACAAAAGCCCCATGTGGTTCTTGCTGTCCATCAAATGCGAGTGCCCACTAGCTCTGTCCCGTATACCCAAGTACATCCTTGGGATAGATGTCAGTGGACCTTGCAGTGGGTAACAACTTTGTTCCCAACAGACAGCCCTGAAGGGTCTAGCTCAACACAGAAGGGAGGAGAGATTTTGCTTCCTGATGGCTGAAGGACCAAGCTAGGACCCCCTTTGAGTTAGTTCATCCTTGCTGGGAGCCAACTACCTAGAAATTTTCAGGACATGAAGCGACACTCAACCAGGCAGAAGCTTTCCTGCTCGGGGTCCCACCTGCAAAGCTTGCTATAAATCTGAATCCAGGACTTAGTGAAGCCTGTGAGCCATCTGAAACATGGGTGGAGGAGCCCTCTTCCAATCCAATGTGTCACCTTGCTCCTTCACTTTCTCCCATCCCTTGCCACTCCGTAGCCTGCTCAGGCTCCCTGTGGTCATGTGACCCAAATGCTGTGGCCATTGGGCTCCTTTTTCCCTTCTTCCTGCTAGATATTAGCTCCTGGCCAAGGTTAAAACAGGGCAGCTTCCTTGACTAACTTCAGAGCCTAAGACACCTGTACAGAATAACTTCTCTGGGACACCCAAAACCGCCAAGAAATAGCATTTGACCTGGTCTCCTGTCTGCCCTCTCCCTATCTGCCATCAACTCATTTCTGCCCATTGCTTCTTCTTCCCCTTTATTCATAAGAAAACCAGGGTTGTAAATAATTCCATATTAGAGGCAGCATGACTAATGTTAGCTTCTGGTGGACAACAAGATGAACATGAGTTGGCAGCGTGTCTTGCATCCATGAAGGCCAACTGCCTCCTGGGCTGTGTTAGCAAGAGCGTAGTGAGCAGGTTGAGGGAGGTAATTATTCCCTTCTATTTAGCACTTGTGAGATGCATCTGCAGTGCTGTATTTATTTGAGGGGCTGAAGCACATGATGGCTGTGCTGAGACCCAGGGAAAGGCTGAGAGAGATGAAATTGGTGTTAAGAACAGAAGGCTGAGAGAGATGTTACTGCTATTGCCAGCTGCCTAAGTGAGGTTATAGAAAAGTTGGAGCCTGGCTCTTGGTGGAGATGCATTGCAAAAGGACATGAGGCAAAAGACACAACAAAGAGTAGGCTCACTAAATGTAAGTGAAAACAAAAATTTCAAAATGAGGGACACCCATCCCTGGAGCAAGGGCATAGAGAAAGGTGTTATGTCCATCCTTCAAAGCTTGACTGCACGAGGCCCTGAGCAACCTCCTCTGACTTTGATGGTATCCCTTCTCTGAGCAGGGGTTGGACTGAAGACCTCTGGCAGTCCATCCTGACATGAATTATTCTAAGAATCTGTGAGTTTCAGACTGTTTGGGGAGAAGAATGATGCTGGAGACCTGATCCCAGTAGGGGTGAGTTCACTCAGCTGCTAACCAGAAAGGAATTGCTTTCTTGGTGTACTATCCCAGCTTTACACTTAATCTGCATCTTTGCTGCAGGAGATGGGAAAATAACGGATTCATTCATAGAAGAAATTCAATTAGGAAGCAGACCCAGCCTCGTGAATATTTAAAGGGCTGGAGATGTGCTGTGAAGGGCATTGGTTGGCCAGCTGTGCAGAAAATCCCTTGTAAGTCTTTCCTACAATTTTATGAGGCGAGCAGCAACACAGCACTGAAGAGTTAGACCCATTTTTCCTCCAGGAAGGGGAGCAGAGCCTGTGACCTACTCTGGGGCTGGGATAGGGAGAACAGGGGGTCCCAGCCTGGGCACTAGCTGAACCAGACCATGTGCTTAGCGTGACCATGGATATTCGAGCAGGGCTTCCAGCAGGAAAATTTCCCTGCAGTGGCTTTATCTGCAGAGGCAGTTCGACTGCATGTTAGTTCTGGTGTGTGGGGAGCAGAGCTCACACAGTTCCTGGCTGCTGCTCCCCATTCAGGTCTCGATTTTATATATTTTCATGCTGTAAATGATGTAACACCTTGTGGTACGTAGGGTCAGGGGACAGGAGGGAGTCCAGATTTGGGGATGGTGGTGTTTGATGTCCTCAGCAGGTCCACATCAGCAGAACCAGAGAAAACACCTTGCCTATCTGCAACCTGACAGATGGACTTTAGCCTCCACTTCTCCATTCAACGGGGCTGCACACAGATGGGCAGTGCATGGCACAGCTTCTCCCCTGGTATGTGAGGCAGGGTGAGATGCAGCCAGCACAAGGGCTTGCCTACCTCTACAGACCTGTCAGCCCCGTTGGAGAAAGGTGCCTGATGCACACTGGAGAGAAGCACCCCAGGCAGAGCAGAGCCTCGTGGTAGTTCCCTCTCACCTCTTCTTCACATCTTCTTTGGAAATCACAATTCAGGGTTTTTTTCTGAGCTTCTCTATCTGTCTTGCAAGCTCAGGAGAGCAGAAACTCCCCAGCAAAGGAAATAATGGCAGCTCTCCAAGGACAATGCAGCAGGATCCCCAATGCAGCTGCTCCTGCCAGCTCTGGCTTCTCTGTCCTACCCATGCCACAAGCACAGTGACTCAGTGAAAAACTGTCCCTGCCAAGCAGAGCCCCTCATTGCTGATACAGCATGGCTGGGACACATCCAGAGTTTGTGAGCTGCACTTCAAGAGACAACATGAGGCTTCTTGCTCAGACAGGAGGAATTTGAGGGCACAAAATGTCTCTGCTTTAGTAGTTGCTATCAGTGACACATCCAGAAGCATCATCATCACGTGCCTGTGATCAGCCCATGGCTTTCTCAAGTGACAATCACCATGGTGGCACTGATGGCACTACCATGGGCAGCATTGGTTGCTTGTTGTGTTCCTGTGTGGATTCACAACCCTTAGCACCAATAAGTCATAATTAAAACCTTATTCAATAACTTCTAGAAGATATTTTTCAAGCTGCTGGGGTGACTTCAGTCATGGGTAAGCATGATTTAAAGGTCCAAAAGTTCTGCTGCATGGCAGAAAGCAGCTAGGAAAACATTACCTTGTGCTCCTCTTTAGGCATCTGGGTGCAGGCACAAAAAGGCGGTACCAGGGTACCCAAATGATCTTTCCAGTGTCTCTGTTTACCCTTCCCCTGTCCTCCATTCACAGCAGTTTTCAGCACCACCGCACTTCTGATTTCAGAGGAGGCCTGTGCATCAATCCCTATGACTAATTCTTGCTGCATGTGGTTTGGTTTTTGTTGTTGTTGTTCATGATTTTCCCAAGGGAACAACCTGCAAAGCAGTATTTGTACTCATAGGTATGTCCACGCTGATCCATATCTGTATAAGGTGATAATAATAGAAGCAGTTGTTAGTCTCGGGTGAGACCAGTGATACAGCCAGCCCAGCATGCTGTCCCTGAGGGACCTCTGCAGGGACTGTCTAGGACACAAGGACAGGATGAGCATGTGGTCATACTTTCCCAAAGCACTTTCCCAGCCTACTGAGCTGGGAGAATTTGTTCCAATCTGGACTTCTAGAACAACTGCATTTCTTGCAGAAATGAGATTTGCTCTCAGTGAACAAGATCCCATCATTCTAAAAGAGCAGAGTTGTCTGCTTGAATCCTCATCCCAGCAATCTATGTGAGATTTAGTATTTGATATGACAAATTTCAAATTAGCTGTCATGTTCCTCCCCAGAAATGTCATGGTGCATGAAGTCCTACCCATGTTGCTCATCCAGATGCACCTGTAGAGCTGTCTGTCAAAGTCTAGCTTTTGAGAACAATCCTTTGGGATGGAAGGTGCTGAATAATACCATTATTATGTATCTGCTTCTGAAATTAAAATCAGGTGCTTCAGTGCTTTGGAGAATTTTGCTGTATTGATCTTTGAAGAATCATCTCCAGGGTAAATCCTTCTCCAATTGAAATCTAGGATGAACACACAAATGCCCTTCGCTGGAGAAGGGAACGTCTAGGAAATGGACCTTGGAGAAAAGAAATAAGTAAATACAACAGCTTCTCCTGGTGTGCAGCTGCTGAAGCAGTGAAAGACAGAGAAATATGAAGGACAGGCTACTGTAACATATGAGCTCTGTCAACAAAAGAAATGTCATGTCAGCCTTGGATGAACACACTCAAATCAACAATGGACATTGGATTGACTCAGCTGGTGTCAGGATGTCCTATTAAGAGATGGATGACTTCAGAGGGAGAATTTCTCAATCCATTTATATGAAGGATTCGCTTCTAAATTTAAAAGGAGGTTCACAGCAGAATTGCTTTAAAATTTATAACCCAGCATCTGTATCTCTTTTGTTTCCCCAGTGAAGCAAGAGGCAGTAAGGTGAAATATTCCCAGAGCGTGTCTGGACCTCACACCATTGCTCAGACCCTCCACACTCAGCAGCCCTCCTACTGCTGGGACCCATAATTCTTGTCTCTTCCTGTCCCTGGCGCTTACTCTGGTTGAACCAATATAATCCAGGGCTAGATCATCATTTCTGTTATGGGCTTGGACTCCCGACAACTATGCCAGGGTCATAGGCTTTGAGAGCTGCAGGTATCTTTTGTCTTAGATGGTTTTCCTCCTCCTGAAAGCTAAAGTCAGGAGAATATCATTTGCATTGGCAGGGTGGGGAAGGAGGATGGGGGACCGCCACCTATCTCTGACTTGTTGGGTTTTCACATGTGCTTTTTCTTCTTTTCCAAATCTCCCAGGCCGCCAGACTCGGTTTTCCACTCTTCCACTAGTGTAAATCAGTATTAATATGCTAAAGACAACTGGCTGAGTTCACACAGCATTTAGACACCTAAACTTAGGCATCAGGGGTATTCCTCCATCCTCATTTAAGCCCCCTGAGTGTTGGGCTTGGAGTAATCCCAGAGATGCCCTAGTCCCTGCTGCAATATGTGTGCATGGTTGGAAAAGGCCTGGCAACATGAAGAGCTGCTTGAGGCTTCATTCCTGCCTTACCCCACTGGTACTTGCTACATCTTTCACCTGAACAGGATAGCCACCAAATGTGATGACAGGAGTGGTGGCAGTCACTAAGGTTTTTATCTGAATTGAGTGAGACTTTGGTTCATGTCCTTGTTAGGGTCTAACATTCAGATGACCTGGGGTAGTAGCGTTCTCCTGCCATTCCTTTCCATGGGATAATTAGTGTTTACTAGGCCAGAGGGAAGATCCTCCACGTGCTAGCAGAATGCACTTTGAGAGTAGTGGGGAGGAAAGGCAAGGCAAGGAACACCTGGGCTTTTGACCTTGCCCAATGAATTTACTAAGTGCTTGTGAGTGGAAGGGCTCCAAAAGGCCAGCCCACCCTCTCGTTCGACTGAGCTTCTTTTCCAGCAGGCAATCCAGGACCATTCATTCCCAGTCCCTTATTTACCAGCTGCAATCTCAGCACAACCTGGCATGATATCAGCAGGCCCTTGTCTTCTGGCCACATCCAGTTTTCCTGACTTGACTTGTTTTGGGAGTGATCACATGGTGTGTACTGAGCCAGACTTTCATGGCCTTGGGAAGCTTATAGTGCAGGTATTTTTGCAGTGAATGCTGGGCACTGCCCCTGCCATTACTGCTGGTTTTGTTTTATGTGTTAGCCTAAATCCTGGTGTCTCTGACCTCACTGGGAGAGTGTCTGGTGTCTCCACCAGGATGAGCTTTTCATCCAAGGATGGCTTTAAATAGGGCTAGTCAAAATCACTCTTGGAATCAGTAACACTTTGTGAATTGGTCAGACTTTCAGGTTCTTAAAATCCTCTTAGGGTTTCAGCTAAACCAGTTTTAAGTCAGATTCAAAAGATGTGAACATAGCTCACTCATCTGCATAATCTCTGACTTATCTTCCTCTGTTAAAAGCTGAAAACTTCCCCTCCATTGTCACTACCGTCATAGCTGTTAGTTTTCCTCTGACCGAAGACTGTTGTAAAAAAGATACAGACCACTGCTGCTGTTATCAGTTATTACCCTAACAAAAATAGAAGGAAATGATAAATGGACATCTTGATTGTTTGATGTGGGTTTGGTTATGCAGTATTTGTGTTGCAGATGTGGGTGATGGAACAGAGAGGGCACTTAGTACACCTGCAGGGGAAATCGGGTGGGCAGGGCTGCAGGATGTCAGAGCATGGGATCAGGATTTGAAAGGTTCTCAACAGAATGGAAAGACTGACCAAGAATGGGCTGTTTTTCTGTAGGAAAAGATCTGAGGCTTCAGAGCGAACACGAACACAAGTCAGGAAGATCGCACTGCTGAGGAAGGAGCACAGAGAGGCTCCGTCCTGTCCCTCAACTCACACCAGGGCAGTGCAGTCTTTTTCTGTGGGTGAAAGATGTACCCAGCACCCTCAAGCCATGTTTGGCCTCCAACCATAAACAGTGCTCTGACTGTCACTTGGCTGTTAGACAGGCATGTTCACTTCAGGTCTCTGCTGATGTGGGGCTACCCTGACGCTACACAACACTGTCACTTCTCCCTGGGCAGTGGTGAGACCTCCATCACAAACAGTGACAAGCTGGACAGGCAGAGATGACCACCTGTGTGACATGGGATCTGTGTGTGTGCAGGACAGCAGTTTCCTCATCAGCGAGTCTCCAGAAATTCATGGCTGTGGCAGAAACAAGAAGCCACAGAGATCTCTGGAGGTACCTCTTACAGCTCCTTCCTATCTGTGATATTTACAGCTGGCTGCAAACTTGGAGCTTTATGTTTCATTTTCAGGAAAAAAGATCATTCCATTTTAAATGCTTGTATGGAAAACATTAATTTGTCTTTCCCCCTGCTCCTTAGGCTCGCCTTGATCTCTCACCAGTATCTCATGTCAAGATCACAGGAAGAGGGAGCTTGCTCTTTATTCAACCCCATAAACCAAGCTGCACTCTGAGCTAAGACTAGGCAATTGTGTGACTTGATCTGTCCCAGGAAATAACTTGTGTCCTCAGTCAGATCTTTTCACCATTTGGCATTTCTTAGTCTTGTTTTGATTCTCAGAACGAAGGCAGCTGCTCCCAGGAGCTTCCAGATCTGAAAATGATCACATGCATGTTTCTTCATCCTGCTTTTGCCTCACTGCAGAGTATGAGGCTTTATAGGCCGTCTAAGGGCAAGCAACAACATACAACACAACAGTTGTTCCCCCCTCTTAGGAAGGCATCTGGAGGCACAGCCGGCAGCCAGATCTTTAGCTTCCTTCCAACTGCCTGGGAGGCTGCCTGCGTTGCGCTTCATCTACACAATAACAAGATGTTAATAATGACTCGGTTCTTCGCCTCATCGCCTGTTGCTGCCATTCGTTTCTGTGTGCACAGGTAGTACACAGGCATCCCCTCTTGTCCTGTGCTCACTGGTGGTAGACGCTATAAAGGTCTCAGCTTTGAGTCTCTCACTTGGTGGCTGGGCATGGGGCTTTGGCTTGCCCAGGTCAGAGGATGGTCCTGGGGATGGGGAGAGCTGTCACCCAGAGCATCAACCACCCCCAAAAAGCTCATGTATTGGCTTGTAGGCTGTTCTGTGGATGTAAGCCCCATGGGGAAGCAGAGGGGTGGCAGGGCCTGTGTTAACCCTCACATGCAGGGGGATGCGGTCCCTGGGCCTGTGTTATACCCATGTCTCTTCTGCTCCCCAGTGCATTGCTTTTAGTGATTCCTCTCCTGCACCAGACATGATCTTGGCATCTGTTCCCACATGACAGTAAGAAACTAGAGCTGACCCACTCCAGATCAGAGGATGGAGTTTTATTACTGTACAGTTGCTACTTGTGTTGGTGGAGAAACATCCAGGGAGTGCCAGGAGATCCCTGCGCAGAAGGTGTGGAGTGGAGGCTGGGCCACTCTGTCTGGCCTCTCATTTTTACCTTTCCTCTCCAAGGGGCTGACTGTGGAGTGCAGAAAGGAAGCACAGACAGCAGCTACACAAGTAAAAAATAATAAAAAAATAATAAAGCCATGGAAATGCTGATGGCAATTAATGTATGTTAGAAGTTATGAACTGAAGATAACTGTCAGGTTGAAGCACCTGGGAAAATCTGTGGCTGGCAGAACAAAGGGATAATAAAGCATAAATTTTGAAGTATATAAAGAAATAAATCTGTTCTGAATTTGGGAAGAAGTGGGGTGAATAGGACATGAGGATGATGAACTATTTTCCGGTACCTTGACAGCTAAGGGTGATGTTAAACAGTATTTGTCATCAGTGAAAATATTTTTATCAGCAAGCAGAGAAAACCTGTGCTGAAGAGTCCTCAAAGAGCTGGTTCCCTTGGCCAAGACTCCGAACTGCCAATAGGCCTGGAAATGCTGGGGGCGTCACTGAAGGTCAGAAGAGGGCTAATGGTCTGCCAAACTGCAGATGGGCAAATGCCTGTAGGCTTGAGAGATTGACCCCAATCATAGAAACGCTATAAAAGCTAAGATGATGTCAAGAAACAGTGGGAATATATTAAACACTAGTCAACAACCTTAGAGAAAGTAGGTCTCATCTGACTAACCTGATCTCATTTTTTTAATGATACACAAGTTTGATTGATAATGATATCTACAGAGGTGTGGTAAATATGTTTCATAACACAGATGGAAAACCAATTTCCCCCAGAATTAATAAAGCCCAGGCCAAGGGGATGAGAGATCCAGAGCCTTCTGAAGAAGGATGTTGAGGGAAGAATTTCACCACAAGGAGATATTTCTCATGGGGTTCCAAAGGAGACTGGATTTACTGGGTATTTCAAGGACTTTATTTTGAGTTATATGGTAGGGACATAGCTGCAACAGTTAAAAGATTGGACAAGGAAACATGTCTCTGGTTCCCTTCCCAGCCTGGCCACATGATTTTTTGAAACACTGGGCAAATAATGTCAATTTGCTGTTCTTTATTTTTGCCGCCTGTATGCCAGAAGTATGTCTGAATAGGAAAGGGGAAAATTAATGTTCGTGTATACCTGGCCTGGGGCAGAACGTGCTCCACAGCCTGGAAAACAAAAGTAGGGTCATCCATGTTCATTCCTTCTAGATGAAAGCACACCCCAGTCCAACCTGTGAGCAGCAATGACATTCAGTCCCACTTTTCCATGAACTAGAGCTGTTGGAGATTAGTGGCACACATGGTGGCTCCACCAGGAATTGATTGTCCTGTGAATCCGGATCCTGACCTTGTCTTGAGGGACAGCGTAGAGTAGTGGTAGCCCAAGGCTGTTTCAACAGGGCTCAACCATCTGTGGTCATCTTCCTTAACTGTTGGTCTGCAGAGATGACCCTCACTCTGTGTGAGATCTTGAATTTACATATCATGTATCCCATGCACTGTTTTTTCCCCTGTTCCTTCTGCTGAAGACACTAAAGATGGCACTTGTAGGTATGCCCTGCTTTAGGGTCCAGGGTAGGACTGGCCTCCTTTAGGTAGGAGTACGCAGTAACTTTATGCAAGTGCCTTTTCTGCTTCCACTTTGACACTTTATTTGTCACTGTCTCAGGGTTGCAAAAGCTTCAGCTCAAGTGGGCTTTTAACATAGAATATTGTCTTCTCTAATTTCCCATAGCACTCACAAGAGCACACAATACGTCTGTAGTTGCCATCAGTGTCTGTGTAACCTGGTAGGCTTATTCCAAATGTACAGTATTTTAGTAGGTTTTCAGTCCCAGTTTCAAGGGCCCTGTTTCATAATCTAGTAATGCCAAACTAGACTCTACAAACCTCTCAAAGGTCCTTTTAAGGGATGTGCTCCCTTTTCCCACCCAGCTGTTAGACCACATTACCCTGGGATGGGTGCAGGAGGCTTCATACCAAATTCCTGCATAACACGTACTGACACAGCCCAGTGCTGTCTGCTGCTCGTCACTGCCACGTCTAGCATTGGCTGTCCCCCATATACATCATATGTGCACCAAATGACATACTTAGCACTCACATTCCCTAATAATTCCAGTTCTCACTGTTGGGAACACCAACATCACTTTGATTTTTCTTTGCATAACCAAACAACCTGGGCTAACCACAAACCTGATTCTTTCAGAGCCTGTTTACCTGCATAATGTCACAGTTTGGAGTTAGTTCTATCTTTTCTTTCTACCTGGTTTGTAGCAGTATCAAAAAATGCTTTACGTTTCCTTTGTAGCATTTGTCTTATTCCCAGGAATTCAATGTCTTTTATCATGATAATATTTTTCCTTATTTCTGCTTTCTCTTTATCTCCCTGTTTTCTTTTTTGCTTTGTGAAGTTATGTCCTTAGCAGTATAATTTCTGTCTGAGAGACCCAGGGCAGGATTCATCCAACAGATCTAGATGTCTTCAATGCAAATATTTACTTCTGAGCTAGTCCAGATTCCCTTTATAGTTGACAGAAGCTCTAGGTATTTTAATGTACATTCATCTCATCCTTAGGTAGGCGTCTATGTTGGGGCAGATGAATCATGCTCCAGAAGTGTCTGTTCTCTCCCCTGGTTGTCAAGGGAGTTGAAGGTGACTAGCTCAGATGTTGTTTTCTACAATGAGGTGACATGAATCCCACTCTGTGTATAGGAGACATTCTCAGCCCTGAAATGAGTATTCTGCTTCCCAAAACAATTGCCAAATTATCCTCATAAGGTTTGGTTTTACCTCTCAGTCAGATCATAGAGTCCAACAGTATAAATGATCTTCCCATCATCTGATCTGAATTTTATATCTCTTCCCTCTGACTAGGCTTTCTCATCCATGGTTTCTGCGCTTTCAGATGCAATGGGAAGTCCTACACTGCCGGCCAGTGCTGAAATAGAAAAATAAAGATTTAATGCCTGTTCAGCATGATGGCCTGACCACTGTAGGCAGTTATAGTTTGAAAGGTTTCTGCATATATTTTTGTTCCTTTCTTCATCCCTCGTGCTTTCTTTCTGCTTTAATATTTTCATTCCTTCAGTCATAAAACAACTGTGTTTTTTTGCAGGTATTATGCCTCTGTCCAAAAGCTGGAGCTGTCTGTGTTGTTGGTTTTATTTTTTTTTTAAATATGAACAATCCTTCCTTCAGCTTCTCAAAGACTTGTCTAATTGTTTGTTGTTGTCCTGTCCTTGAAATACACTCATTTGATTTTCCTCTGCATGCTCCTTGCATTTTGATAACTCAGTCACCTGCAGTTTCATCATCTTTCCCTCCCAAAGTCCTTAAGATGATCTGACAACCAGCAAGCTGTTGCAGTTTTGCTATATTTAAGTGAGGATTCCGTTTTCTAGGGTTGGATCTCCATTGTAATTGTCTCAGATTCAGAACTCCACAAAACTAGGACTCACTCTAGAGCCTGCTCTTTGCGATCTTTCCAATTGCTCACATGACACTTACCTTTCATACTGCTCTTCTTCCACTACCATAATTGTGTTTTGTTCATTTTTCAAGTATCTCCATTAATCTTCAGGAAAAGACAAACTCTTCCTTGAATTCCTCCCAATTATCTGGCACATTACCGGAGAGAATCAGCTGCGCTTGTACCCTTCGCTTCCCCACCGTGCTCTTCTCTCACCATCCTTTCCTCTGTTGTGTTCCTTTTGTGTGTACTTCTCTACTTTGACCTCTTTCCCATGCCACGTTGGGGTCTGAGGTGAAGGTTAAGAAGATGAGTCAAACAGGAGAAGGAGGAATTTGTGAGGGAAGGAGAAATTTCTTGTGAATTAAAGATGCCCAGATGAAACAGTTTGTCTCAGCATCCCGGTGAGACAGTTGCCTCTACGCAGCAGAGACAAGGAAAATCATTTGCAGTGAGAAGGACTGAAGGTCATTGTCTTCAAGAATAATAATTATGTTTTCCCCCCTCAAAGTCAGTATCTTCTAGGGTATGTTAATAAAGACCATCATGCAGTCTTGCACTTTATACTGCTACCAAGAATGAAATGTTTTCTTTATGTGTATTTATTTAAGCAGTTATATAGCTTAACATACATTTACTAGGATTTTTAGTTTGTAAATTTTATTAACATTAAATTATGCATCTTTAACTGATTATTTGTGTCAAGCTCACTTGAATACAAATTAAAATTCAATCAAAATACATTCAACTGGTATTGGTAAATGGACTTTAAATTAATAAGATATAGGGAAAATCTATCTCAACTTGGTCTGCATTTAAAATGTACTTTTAAATTTTAAAATGTAACAATTGTACAGTTATCAAACAATTGCTATATTGTTTGCAAAGAAGTATAACCAGACAGTTTCTTGTTACCATGTTCTTCAAAACTTGAGAACTAGTAGAAGTCATCCTGGGACATCTACACTCTTCTGCAGAGAAACTTGCTTGCTTTCCTGATAAACATTGCCGGCTTTGCTTGCTTTGGGCAAGATTATGAAAACTTGGTGTTCCCAGCCCTCCCTGTGAGAGTCTCCTTCCTTCGCCTGCACTAGCAGAGCTCTCACTGACTCCTCAGGTCCTTAGCTGCAAGGATTTATTGTGAATTTTTAAAATATTTTTAATTTACTAAATTATACTATAATTACACCTTACGCGTACATGTCATAATTTTATTTTTATTTTAATAGCTTAGAAAAGTGGGGTTTTTTAAATGTTTCGTATCTGCGATGTACAGAGAGTGGGGTCCATTCACTGAAATTTAGCACTTGAAAAGACAAGGATCGAAGTCTAAGACCACTGTTCAGGAGTCCCCTGTGGCCACTGGAAGGAGGCAGGCTCCCCTTGGGATGGTGTGTCCCATCCTATGGCAGATATGGGAGGTCACCCTTGAGACAGGCCACTCGCTCCACACTGGCTGTTAAGATAGCTTCGCCCTGGGTGGACCAGAGATACCTGAGGGTTTGTTGGGTCCAGCATGGCCTGGGGACTTGCAGGCAAACACTGAGGCAGGAACAGGAGTGGATTCTCGAGGGGACAGGTCTCCCAGGCTGGGTGGACATCTCCTTCTGTTGGCTTTGGGGTGCCACCACAGTTGGGGACTGGACTCTGCCTGCCCCCTCGGCTCTGCTCGGAGCCTGCTGTTCTGCAGCAGGTTGCAGGAGACACCTCGGTGTTGGCACCAAACAGCTGTTAATGCAACTGTTATGATGCACACTGCTAGTGTTGGGTTGTGATGTTAAGACCTGCTTCACCTCTGCTGACTCAACCGTTCCAAGGGATCCAGGAGTCCAGCGACTGCCCATGGGTTCAGCTGATTGTTTCAGTGAGCAAAATGTTCAGTCCATGCAAACAATTTCAGAAGGTTTCTATTTTTTGTGCCAGACTGCTCTCCCCCCCCTGCTGCTGTTGGTGGTGGTCCAGGAACCAGGCTGAAGGCTCTGCATGCATCAGAGGCTTTCTTGTACAAGAGTCCTTTTATGCCAGTGACTGAAGCATGTCAGGGTAGGCATTGGCATTGTGCTCCCTAAAGAACAGTGGATTGAGCTTTTTTAATTACATGTCATAAACTGACAACAATTCTTAGCCTGCAGACCAGGGGATACTTGGTCAAATGTAAAAATCTGTTCGGCGTCATCTCAACTATATACCGGCCGCAGCAACCCAATACAAAGCACCTGCTGAAGCGGAAAAGACTCTGCTACACATGACAGACCCTGCAAGAGTTATGTTTTAGAAAGAATCCCCGCTTGCAAGCGATGGGAGGAAATGAAGTACTTGGTCGAGAATTACTGAGCTCGGTAAGCAGACTTTCCTTTGCACAAAAATCCCAGTGCTTTCATCTAAACCTCTCATGAAGGACTGCAGGTTGTGCCTTAAGAGGATTTATTTCTTGGTAACACCTTGCACTCTCCATTTTTCATGTTCTTTGGGAATTCAAAGGTAGAAAATATTTTGAAGGAGATACCAAGTAATTCTATTGGATAATTTTGGTGCTTAATTAGGTGATAATGTCTTTTCCTCAGTGTGGCAACCTATGTTCTTTATCAAATGAGAAGTCTCTTCAAAGAAGTTAGTTTGGGAATATTTTGTAATAAAGATGAATATTTGTATAATAAAATCAGTATATCTGTGTCCTGTGAGAGAGCTACTTAATATATGAGTTTAGCTAGGTCAGTTAATGCTGCAATTGCTTACTAAAATAAGGAGCCACCTATGTGTAAACATTAGTTATATTAATTGGGGAATTACTTAGTTATCTGACAGTGCTTAAGCAATTTTCTTACCAAACTCAGAAAGACCAGAGAAACCTCTGCAAAGATAATTAAGATGAGACAATGCCTCCTTTAACGATCATTCACAAGTTAGACTTTCTTCAATAATTAATTATGCTTAGAAAGATTATTTTGAGAGCTGATGGACTTTGCACGTAACACAATGGCCTAATTTAATGCAGAACCTTAACTGTCTGTTAAGATCTGTTAAAAGCGAATGCAGATCTCAGAAAACATCATGACATGGGAAAAGCCCCATTTTAAAGATGTTCCAAGAATTTATTGCAGAAACTTCTTAGGAGACCACCCCAGAAATTGTGCTGAGGCAATGAAAATGGTGGCAGGAGGCATTTCTAACATCTGTCTTGGAGGTGTGTCCTCGGTGAGCTTATGAAGAGGAGAATGAACCTCTCTGAAGCCGCACGCAGCAAACTCCTGAGAATCCCTCAGCCTGCGGAGTGGGTATCGCATCCTCCCCAGCCCTGTGAGGAGGCAGGGTGCGGGCACAAGGCAAACTTCACCTCCTGAGGCTCTTGCTTCAGGACCAGGGGCCAGAGGTCACTGCCAGGGAATTTGTGCCGTTTCGCATGTAGTGGTTTAATTGGGATGTCATGATTTATGGTGTTAGCAGCTCCCCTTGGCAGCAAATTGCTTGGACAGGGAGAGAGCTGGGCTTCCCCCTGGTGAAGGGGCGGTGGAGGGGAGACGTAACAGCAGTACCACATGGCTCAACTGGTGGTTATAGTGAGGACAGAGCCAGCAGGGCACAAGGAAGGGACAGGAGATGGTGGTTACAGATTGCAGCCAGGGAATGTCTTCAACCATGAGAGTGGTTAAGGGTGGGAAAGGTTTACCCGGGGAGGCAGTGTAATTTCTCTCCATCCTTGGGAGTTTTCTTGATCCATGACTGACCTGACCTAACCCTGCTTGCAGTGGGATGCTGGACTGGAGGCCTCCAGCGGTCCCTGTACAGCAACACTTCCATGTTTCTGTAATCCTTTCACAAGCATTGAAACAGTCTGTGCCTACCCATCAGAGCATCTCTTCCAAGCTGGAAAGCTGTGCTCACCACACTCCTCTGCACTTCTAGTAAACCAGTGACAGTACAGACTAACCACAGAAATTTTGGTCAAATCTTCACACCTCTGGGGAGAGAGGGGAAGTTTTCTGCTTCTCTTCAACACATGGAAGTACCAAAGCACAGAAAGATGAAGGTCATCTTCCCAAACAAGTGATTAAGCCAGGGACTGAATCTAGGAGTCCTGCCTTCCCTGGGAGACAGGTTTCTGCTGGCAAAAGAAACAGGATGCAGATGTCCTATCTGTTGAAGGATGCACCGTAAGCTGCATTTCGTACATCAACTTTCACATCACAACCAATTTCATTCTAATTAATTCAGTCCAACAACCTTATGGCAATCACTTCATGAAATCACTAAAAATATAACCGGGGCAAACCTTTACCTGAAGGTCCTAGTGACTGCGCACAGTGGCTCTGCATCTTCCTTCAGTATCCTGCGAAGCTCCTGGATGTTGGAAAGGCTGTGAACAGCCTGGCTTCTAAGGTAGCATTTCCAAGCGAGGGTCCTTCGAGGAGAGGCAGCCTTGGCTGGGTGCTGCTGGCCCTGGGAGAGCCACGGAGGTTGCAGCTCTCGTCTCCCACCCGGGGATGAATCCCCAGTGAGTCCCTGCTGTGGGCAAGCAGCCATGCCGGAGGCAGTGCACCCCTTCACAGAGTCTGCTGGGCGAAGAGCATAATGGTATAGGCACGTTCTCTAATAAGGAGGCAGTTTGTGGTGTCTGATAAGAACTACTTTACAACAGAACATAATCTACTGTAACACTTTATTATGCCTAATGCAATGGGAGAGTAAACAGGGCTGACGAGAATTAAAATCAATTGCATTCTCTTCTCAATAGCGGTATCAGTTTGTCGGTAATTACTTGTTTGTTGTCTTCATTGTGAATCCGAACAATTCCAAGGTTGTTAATGCTCCAAGAGAGAAAATGAAATTACATATTCAATTTATTCTGTGCAGAAACAAATTACCAAGAAGAAAAGAGGGGATTTATTTGCATTCCTGTGGTGGAGTTGGTGACATCCTCTCTGATGGAGCTGCCTCCCCGCCGGGTCCCCAGGGACTTGAGAGTCACCTCCTTGCCGCGGCGGGCTCCTGGCTGGGAGCTTCCCTAGCGCCCAGCTTGCCAGAACTCTGCAGCCCTCACCCCTTTTCTGCAGGGAAGAGAGGTGCTCTGGGGGTCTCTGCAAGCGCAGTGCTGGTCTCTGAGGTCATGGCGTGATTATCCAAAGAGACAGAGCTGGGACTCTGACCCAGATGTGCTTTGTGATGTCCAGAGCAGCCTGAGCCCCTCTCCCTCACACGGGTGTCATGACTTCCGAAGCACTATCTGTTTTTTCTATGGGAGCAAATATGTGGGGATACAGGGATAAGGGAGAGTGTTTCTGCAACAGAATATTTGAATTAGTTTTAGCTCTTTACTGCAGGAAATGGTTATCTTTATCCAGTTAATTTCTACAATGCTTAAATTTATCTTTCTGCAAAACTGACTTTAATATTAATGATGCTTTGCATTTCTAGTGCCTTTCATCTGATGATCTTAAACGTACCTCTGGAAGAAAAAGTGGTTGGGGGGCTGGAGATTTCTTTTAACATCTTAGAGATGATAAAATGCAACAAATCATTAGCCTGCTTCCACTCAAAAAAAGACGGAGGCTGCGTTTTACCCTCTTGGTGCCAAAGTTCAGCCTCAGAGAGCCTGTTGTATGGTCTGATGAGCAATGCAGAACAGGACATCTCAGCTGAGGAGGGCACAGCACTTTAATAGCACCTCTTATAATTAAATATGGATGTTACTTGAGCTGAAATGTAATTGAGTGAGACACCCCGTGAAGCAGTGTCTGTTCCAGAGAGAAGGTCATTTGTTTGGTGGCCAGAGAGCTGGTCTGTAATGAGACTCAGGACAGCTTGGAACCTGTTTGGCAGGAAAAGTCAGCGTAGGGAGCAGTAAGAGAGTCAGGGGGAGGGACCTATATTCCTCTGGGACGGAGAAAAGGTGTTAATGTGTCATCCAGCTGGGGGAAGGAGCTGGACACCAGCACACAGAGGGCGGATGGACTGGGTGTAAGTTTATTAGGGGCGGTGCCGAGGAATGAACTCGTAACACTTACTATCTGGGGGGGGGGCGGGGGGAGGAAGGGGACGTGGTGCATTATTAAGAAGGGAGATGTTGTTTCTGTGCTGGCAGAAAGGCTGTTTCTCTGGCCAAGGCCTGCCAGAGCTGGAGGGATGTGTCTATAATGGAGGGGCAAAGTCGAGTAGGAACTGGGACTTGGAGACTTTGCATGTCCCCAGGTGCTGCAGCTGAGGTTGGACTGGGACGTGGCTGCAGCGAAGCGGTGCCAATAGGTAGCTGTGCTAGCCAAGCTACTCCCAGCAGAGAGAAGAGCTTAGCCCGGTCCCTGCAACAGGTGGCAGACGTGTGTCCAATTACTGCTAAATCACACCCTCAGCCCCTTTAGCAATGGTCTGGCTCCTGGACCTGTACTAAGGCTCGCGCTGATGGGAGCTCTGCACAGGAGTGGTTGCTCTTCGCACCCTCTCAGGGTACAATGACTGGTGGTGGCTGATGATCCATCCACTAGCAGGGAGCCACTGACGGCCTGAGCCTTGTCAGGTGCTTGCACTGATTCAGGAGCAGAAAGCGGCACAACCCTGAGGTTGGAGCGGCTGTTAAAGCAAAGCAGCTGCAAAGCATTGAATCTGTTCCAGGCCCAGGGAAAATGACAAAAAGGGAACGTTTGCCAGAAAAGAATGCAGAACTAAGTGGGGAAAATACATTTTAATGAAATGCAAATATGCTTCCCAGCATCTAGGAGAGAATTAAAAGCATAAATAAATAAATGAAAACTGGGAGCAGGCATTTGGCACCAGACTTGAGACTGCTTAAAGGGACAGTCGCAGCCCATGCTGCATGGGCAGTCCCCTCCTGTCCTTCTGCCACCCCACTTCACAGGGCATCAGAGAAAAGGAGCAACTATGGCTACTGACTTTGCAGTTTGTTATATCTGAGGTAAAACAGGACCAATTTTGTTCAGTAACTTTGATTCTTAGCTAGGCCTCTTCTAACTACTGAAATTAACAGCATATTGTGCAGACAGTGTTTGCTCTCTCAGAGTGATGAGACCAATGTTTATAGCTGATGCCCAGGCATGGTACGCGGAGAGGCTCTTGCTTATACTTATTGCTGTAACACCCAAGGCCAACCAGCTTTGTTGTTTGCCCCGTTGGAGGGTCGGAAGTGGAAAAGCGCAGTGGGGTCCCACCTGCGGGGAGGAGCGGACAGGCCAGGTGACCCAAAACTGACCAACAGGGTATTCCATCCCATCTGCATCATGTTGAGGGATCAAAGGGTCAGCCCTCTTTCTTCAATGCCTGGCATCCGAGGAGGATTCTGTTCATCTGCCTTTGATCCCGAACCTGAATCCAGATCCGGAATCCAGTTCTCGTCCATCACTGAGTCCAATCTGAGACTTCCCCAGTGCCAGCCGGTGTCGTGATTGTCATCCTGGGAGCTTGATACAGTTTTGTATATATTTCATTATTTTCTTTTGATTTTATTATTAACATTTCATTAAAGTAGTTTAGTTCCTTCTACGCTCATAAGTGTCCTTTTTCCTCCTCTGTCTCTCTCTTTTGAAGAGAGGTTTGGGGAGCACGGTCGGTCCCATCTGGGGTGCCCCACTGGCCAGTTTGACTAATGTTTGACTTTAAAATCTCGCTCAAGTAAATCTTGCGGACCCCATCAGGCAGAGGAAAAGCCAATGCATGTTCTCCCTCCCTGAGTTCACCCAGACGTAGATCCTTCCAACACTGCTGCAGGTTTGACGTGGGTCCTACTCTGTGTTTTGGTGGTATGTCACTAGCAGGGCTTTGTGCAGTTCCCCACCTCCCCAGAAGAGCTTCTCAGGCACCACAGACGAATCCATTTGTCCCCTTCTGTCTTTTATGTGTATTTAGCCTCTATCTCTCCCTGGAGAGAAGGCTGGCTCCCACACTGCCGGTGCCTCTGGGCTGAGCCATAACTCATCCCATGCAGCAAGGGATGCAGGATGCTCCCATCCCCACCAATCACTCCCTGCTCCACCTGCTCGGCTGCCCAGGGCGGGAGGCAAGGCAGGGGCTGGTGGAGGGAGAAAACCTCTCCTGCAGCCTGGCAGGGGCATGCTGCAAGCCAGAAATGCTTCTTTCTCTGTGTAGCTCCTGTGCAAATGTTTTTCCTCTTCTGCTCTGATTCAGCACTTCTGCAAACCCCATGAGGTGCCTGGCTGGAACTTTAGGCCCAAATAACTTTGCAAGTGTTATTTTCCTGAGCAACATTATTCTCATTTAAGACTACCCTGTGAGCATAAAAATCTCTCATAATGATTTCCCCGTCAGCTGTTTCTTTTCAAGACCTTTTTCTCCTTCCTAGAAATGCATGACACACTATGGAAATTATGTAAAGCTCCTGCTCTCTGTGGCTATGAATAGTGGTTTCTATTCTGTGTTGGTTTATATTTGGGTTTTATAATCACACTCATATTTTAAGTTTAACCAAGGCACAATTTCTCTAACAAGGGCAGCAAACAAAGGAAAGGAGTTTAAGCTGAGCAAACGAGTGCGGTAGTGTATCCTTCACTTTCTTAATGCTTTCCTGCTTCAAATTATTCCCTGCGTGTTCCATTTAGACAACGTATACAAATGATTTGTAGGAGTTATTCACCCTCAAAACATAATAACGCAGCAGGGCTGTGCTGCTCGTAGCTCCGTTCCTGCTCGTTTCAGAGCAGCTACGCGCTTTTGTGTGGAACTCTTGCCCATTTGTTCTTTATTAAAAAGAAAATTAGCATGAAACGCAGCTCTCCACTTAATAGTTTCCAAAGCTGCCTGGCAAATACTTTTGTTAAACCAATACAAATCTCTGCTGTAATCCTGCTTTTCTAAATGGAAGAGGCACATGGCGTAAATTTAAATGTTGACCATGACCAGGGAGAAAACAAGGTAACTGTGCTCGGTGTCCGTGCATTATTAGTGCACAGCAAGACAGGCTCTCTGAGCTAATGGGAGCAGGAAGGAAGCAAGGGCCGGGGCTAGAAAACAGCATCGTCCAGAGCATGCCCTTTCTAGTTAGGTTGCTGGGATTTTTATGTGTGGGCAGCCAGCATTTTGTGGCACTTCAGAAGGTTTTTGCTAGGTCTGCCATAAAAATGACCATTCTCTGGCAAATCAGCCTGCATACTGGTTAATTCCATCTGTAGATATCTATGAGTCTGGGCTAAAGGTTCATTGCACTGTGTGTCACCAGAAAAAGACAACTTCAAACAGGCTTTCTGCAAAGTCAAAAACTGGCCAGGGAGACCAGAGCATCAGTCTTTGAGCAAAAACTATTCAGCTGCACCAAGGATGCCAGATTACCTGGTTTTGGTGTTTGTTTTTTTTGGCTTTTTTATTTTTGATATGGAAAATGGCTTGTGATACTCCAGAAAGTCAGTGGGCTGCATGGCCTTGCATGCCCGTGGAAGCTTCAAGTCTCATGTTTGCCCCAGCCACTGAGGGAATCGAAATGCTCCTTATTTTTTGAATTCTAAATAAATGTCTTGTACACAAAGCTTGTAGGACAGAGAGTAAGAGTCCACTTCAAAGAGTTTGGACTTTTTTGCTGGGAGTTTTAGTTCTATAAGGAACTGGTTTGTGAAAGAGTAACAGTTTAATGAAAAAGTACTTTCATCAAGTTTTTTCTCTTTCTACTTTTGCCATAAGGAAATTCAAATCTGAAGAAGAACTTTGTGTTTTCTTGGCCCAAGATTGAAGCCAAATGTGATTTAGTTGTGCTTTTCATGATGATTTTGGTCAGAAAGTGACCAGCTACCTTCATCATTAAAAGAGAAACTTTCAGCTGGGCCTTGGGAAGACTCACTCATTTTAATGATAGTTTTACAAGGATACATGTCTCAGGACCTAATTCTGCATATTAATGCTGACAGAAGACAAAGCACTCTCGAGCATTTAACCTGCCTCTCCCACTTTATGCTTGGATTTTCTGCTGTGGCATGGTTAGATAAATCCCTTTGTAAGTCACTGCCCAGACAGATTGTCTCCCTCTCACCTTGACACAAAGTTGAGAGTGGATCTTTGAAAACCCATTTTGGAAGGTCTGATGAACCTATTCCTCATTTCTCTTCCCTGGTGTAAGGGCAACCCTTGCCTTGAGATGAGACCTTGGAGGTCAAGTGTTGTCCTGAACTCAACTTCTTGTGCTGTCTCTTGGACTTGGGATGTTGACCTTGCCTCTGCCAAGGGCTAAGATCTGAAAATGCCACTAAAATGTAGACTGCACCAGCTGGATTCAGAGCAGAAACGTGGGAGCTCATTGAGGGAGGCCAAAGGCCAAGGTGATTAATTAAGGAGGATTAACTAAGAGAAGGAGATCCTCCTCCTCACATTCAGCTCAGCTTCTCCTTCATCACTGGAGACTTGTCCTAGTTTCAGGTTTTGACATGCAGAAAAGACCAGATGAGCTGTGAAGATGCAGTGGTGAGGATGAGAAGTGGGTAGGCAGGCAGGGATATGTCATCTCCTCTCCCTGCTTCCAGTACGCAAGGGACTGAGATTCCCTGCCTGCTGCTGGTCCTGCAGTTGTCCCTGGGCCCTGAGATCCAGCTGCGTGGGGATCCTGTATATGAATGAGGCAGAGGGCGTCTGTCTCTTGAGAGCCACAGAGCATATTTTGTCAGGACGTATGTCGTAACTTAGCAGAGAAAACGAACAAGTAGTTTCCTTAATGGTTGTGTTAATTACATGAGTGCCACCATTCCCTATCAAAGACACCTAATCAGGGGAGCATGCTGACTAGGTGTTTTTAGACGCCTCATTATGGGGTTTGCAGGGAGCTGGGTGCACTTTAATGAACAGGTTTATTAGATGGGGACAGTCAGCACATCCTGCAAGTCCCAGGTCTGCCTAGGACAGTTAGGCAGTGACAGGGGCAGCGTGAGTCTGGGCAGCCCTGAGCTGTATCAAGGCAACTTCTCTACTCCAGACCGTCCTCTGTGGAGCAGCTCAGCTACTGCAGATGTGGCAGGAGCATGGAGAGACAGATGGATATGGTGACAGTAGGTGGCAGGTTGTTTCGTTTCCTCTTTGGGCTGAAGCTCTTCTAGCTGGTTCTTTCTGTCTGAATACACACAGTGCATCCAAGGCAAAATCTCTACCGCACAGTTTCAAACTGGGCTGTGCCTCGACATGTCAAGCAAGAAGGTCCCATTTGGGGCCATGGAAATCTTCAGCATTGAGGATGCGGCAGGAAAATCAAGTGGTGTTGCGTGAGGGAAGGCACTGTCGCAGGACATACAGGGACATTAAAATTTATTGCTATCTTTACTCTGCTGGCTCTGAGGACTGCAGCCTTGGCTAAGGTTCCTGAACCCTCATCAGGAAAAGGTGTCTGCTTGAGTTTCAGCCACTTCCCGCTTGTCCAGTACGTCTCACAAAGACTCTGAGGGCAGCCCACCCAACATCAGAGAGATGCAGACCTTTCTAATGCACATGAAGATCCCACCTGCCCTCGTATTTGCTGTCGGTCTCAGGGGTACCCCCACCTGCACATGTGTGACCTGTGATTCTGCTTCAGCCCTGACTGTTAACAGAGGCTCAGACTGGGCAAACTTTCAGTACTCTGCCTGTTTCTCAGAATTTACTAACTCCGAGCCACAAGGGCAGAAAATGTTCCCTGTATTCCTTCCCAACAGCCACGGGAGCTGGCTGCTATCAAGGAGTGAAGAATGTGATCACTGAACACATTTCCGCTCATTATTTCTGAGCTTTTTGTACTGTGGCAGATGGATCTTCATTAGGGTGAATGCAAGTTTTAGGGTGAAGCTGCTTTCATTGTTAAAACAGCTCTTCCAGTAACCCCGGCTGTTTTATTGGGATTTAGAGGAAAATGACTGGGAAATATAATGGCAAAATAAAGATGTCTTTAACCAGGCAATAGGAATGTATTTCCTGCTCTTGAAAGGGCATGCATGGCAAGTGGGAAGCAGATCCCAAGTGGCTCTGGGTTAGGTGGAGTAACTAGATAGGGAGCATAAATCACAGCTAGACAGGTATGTCTAGGATGAGCCCAAAATCCTCCCAGAAAATTGCATTTAATGGGATTATTCTTGGGATAACCCCCCCCCCCCCTGCCTCCAGGATACCAGGATGTTTGCTGAGGGTGCATGGCTTGTGGCCAGGAGGGACAGGCAGTTTGTAGAAGACTTCTTGGTGATTCAGATATGACCTAGAAAAAGTCTATAGAAAGTCACAGGTAAGACTGGCTGGGCAGAGAGAGGGTGAGCTGCTCCCCACCACGCACAGTGCTCCCTGTCACCTGGACACTTCTTTGAAGCCATTTGATGTCTCCTGTGCGAAGGTGGCTGGGTCAAGAGAAGCATGAGACATGGGTGATGCAGGATGCTTGAAGGCTGAATGTCTGAGAGCAGCCCAGGCTTGGGACTGACACCCAAGGACAGCCAGCTTTGGAGCCTCAAGCCTCAGCCTGGATGGACCCTTCTGGTCCAAGCCAGCTGGTTTGAAAACAACCTTTCCTTGGCACTTGAGAGGGAAGAGGTTCATGCCAGGGGTTCCCTTGCCCACATGAGGGCAGAGAGGAGGGGAACAGCAGGGTGACCCAGAGCGGCAGTGAAGTGACAGCCACGGCCCTCCTGGTCCCAGTACTATGGGGGTCACTTTCTCCTGGGAGTTTTATCATTTTATCAGTTTTAGCATTTGCAGGAGCACAGGCTGAGCTGATGCATTGCCCCTTGCAGGTGGGCAGACGCAGCCTGGCCACAGCAGAGGACCCAAATCCTGCTTCCCTGTTGTTGTAAGGGAAGCCAATGGGACAAGACATCAAATCATAGAATCATATGGCTTGGGTTGGAATGGACCTTTTAAGGCCATTTAGTCCAACCCCCAGCCTGCAATGGCCAGGGATATCTTCAAGTAGACCAGGCTGCTTAGAGTCCCGTCCAACCTGACTTTGAATGTTTCCAGGGATGGGGCATTTCCCACTTCTCTGGGCAGCCTGGGCCAGTGTCTCACCACCCTCAGCGTAAAAACTTTTTTCTTTCTGTCTAGTCTAAATCTACCCTCTTTTAGACACAAATTACTCTCCTTGCATTCTTCAGGAAGACTGACTAGTAAAGACACTTGAACAGTCCCCTGCTCCAAGCATTATGTTTTTAAAAGCCACCAAGTTGCGCTCCCAGGATGGCAGAGCAGAGAAGCTCTCTCCTTCAGCAAGTGATGGGGGTGGCCTCTCCCTGGAAGAACATGTTTTTGCAGCTGCTGTCACACTAATTGCCAAGCAGCCCAGCCACATGGCCTCCTGGTGTGTTTTCAATCCACTCACTGAGCTGCCGTGGGTTTTGTTTCCGTTCAGGATCCTTTGGCAGCCCTGTTATTTTGTGCTCTGCATGTGTCACTCTTTATAAGATGGAACTTCTCAGTGTTGAGATAGAGGCTGATAAATACTGTAATCATATGTGACTGACTGAGGACAGAGATTTGGAACCACTTTTTTTTTCCTTCTTTTTTTCTTTTTTTTTTTTCTTTAAGTGTCACATCTTGTACCGTTTTAGCTCTCCCTTCCGCAGCCTTATTCCCTCTCTGGAAACGCCTGCTGAGGCAAAAAGGAAGGGGAATGAGAATGATTTGCAAGTCACATACAGCTCTGAGGAGAGAACATGACATACTAGATACCTCTCTACAATAAACTGTGTCCTGGAGTTAGGAAATCCTCACCCTGAAGGACCTCCCCGAGGCATGGAGACATTGGCCTCACAGACACTTTCTATTAGCAGTGATTTCCCAGGGCAAGGCTTGCCAGTTGTGTTAGCAGTGGGGGACATGCTGTCATGCTCTGGACTCTTCCACATGGGTGGCCTGTCAATTGCTTAACTCTTGAGCACGTTGGTCTCTGGTCCACTTGCAGCCAAGGATTCACTCCAGGCAGAGCCCAGCTGTGAGACAAACATCTTCAAACTCATGCCTACCTTGTTGAGAGGCTAAGCTAGAAACATCATGGCCAGTCTCCCACAGCGTTGGCTGATTTGCTTCTGCTCATCTCTAGAGTCGAGTTCCCCATTGGAGCCGTCACCCAGAAGAGTGATGCAGGCAGACACTCAGAGTGGGAAAGAAAGAAGAGCAAAGCATGGCAGAGGCCTCTTATCTGCTCTTTCAGTGCCTTTTCATCTCTACTCCCTGCACTAGACCTGAAGAGATCAGGTCATATCCTCTACCCATCCTGTCTACTTTCTCTTATGTGACATTACTTGTGCCCTGCTTCATTTGTACCTCTTCTTGCCTGCCATATTTCTCTCAAGGCACAGTTGTAAAACCTTGCAGACCATGAAAAACAATCATTTGGAATCACTTTATTAGACACGTAATGTTCATTCCGATCTGAGATGCACATGCAGCCCAAGCATGATGTACCCCAGTGGTGACACTGGGAAGAGATGCTTAGTGGGGGAGCACTTTGTGGTCAACAAGCTTGGTCTAAGGAGAATCCTTTTGGGGATCTTCTCACAGGTTTAACAGATCTTTTTAAGCTAGCTGTTATTTTTTCCGTAATCCCACTAAAGCTTCTCCACTGGAGGGATGAAGATTTCTGGCAGCAGGCAATTTTTATTCCTTTGGCTGCAGAGAGAAACCAAGCTACTTATTGAGCTCAGCATCTTTCTGCACCTGTAGGGAACCTCCTTGTTTTCCACCCATCCTTCAAATCCAGCTTTCACTCCTCTCTGGAATTTAAATCTCCTCAGCATTTCCACACTGATAGGTGTCAAGTCATGTCTAAGCACAGTGGTTGCCCCCATGATTTAGTTGCCCCTTTAGGATCTGTTTTCCTTCTTACTAATTGTCTGCACATTTTGTTTGCTCATTTATCCCCAGTTCAGTAAGAAAGGAGAGGCTTTGAACAGGATGCTGACTAAATACTTCTGGATCTTGTACCTTTGCCTGCTTTGTTTTGATCCCATTGCACAGAAGGATCAAAAGGGAACAAGTTTAATCATGGAAGATGACAGCAACAGTGCTGAAAGTGCTGGGAATGTTACCTCAGAGGTACAACCTCACTCGGGAAGCTGTAAACATCTCTGTCAACTCCTAAAATAATGAAGATGCCTGCCACCTTCTTGTCCTCTTTGATCTTTGCCAGCAGTTTCAACTCTGTGTGTGACGGTGCCATGGGGGATGTGACTTGTCAGAAGAGTGACACAGGGAGCAGTATGGGAGAAGGTGAAGAGCCAGTGTTCAGTTCTGGGCTCCCCCTGTCCGGACCACACTGGAGAGGGACCATCCCCACAGAGCAGGGACTTTCCTAGCAAACAAGTCCTAAAGATCCAGGCTCACCACAGATGATAACACACGCCAGGCAAAGAAAAAGAGCAATAAAGACTATTGCCATGTCCTAAGTCCCTCTGTCATCACGGTTGCCTGTGAGGCAAAAAGGCCAGTGGAGAATGCTCATTCCTCCCTTGTCAGAGAAAGATGAAAAATGAAAACAAGACCCACAGCAGCTGCCAGGCTGCTCAGCCATGTGGCCTGGGGCTGAGCCGGAGCTGAGCTATTCACACCGCATGGTGGGAGCAGGGGCAGCCGGGGCTGGGGTAATGCTGGCAGAGGGAGGGGGATACCTCTGTCCCAAGATACACGTCCAAGGCGATGCTCAGAGCAGCTCCACGTTTCTCCCTGGAGCAAAACAGTCAGTGAACTAATTTTCACAAGCCTATAAACTACTGCTGGGTAAAACCAGGGCAAATTTGGCAGCAGTGGAAAGTGCTGGCTGTGGTGATGATGGTTAGTAACAACCTGCTGTTCATCTACAGGTGGGAAATTCTGCAGTACCCTAAGAATAAACCACGGTGCTGATCTAAAGGAAAACTCCCCCCTGGGGGTATTCGAGCACCCAGGCAGGCCCTGGCTCTGCTCGCCCTTTCTTACCAATCTCCACAGCAGCCTGAGAGGAGGGAGCTGGGACTTTGGCACTGCAGACTCATCCTGAGACAGACCACTTTTTTTGTTAAAAGGGAACAACTCTCATCTCCACCGAGCAGGATCCAGCCCTATGTGCCTCCAGGTGAGACATTTGTGAGCTCATTAGCAAAGCCCTGAGGTTTAGCTAATAAGTGCTGCTTGCTGTTCCAGCATGGGAAATCAGGCTGCCTTTCTAGGCAGATACCTTTATTAAATCAAGCTATGACCTTCGGGACACTTAGACAGACACAGGCTTCCACTCTCTGCGCATAGCAGAAGTGGGTGTCTGCTAATTGCTTCCCCCGCGGGTCCTCACATCAAGGGTTATCATTTTTCCCTCCACTTAACAGCAGTTAGAGAGGAGCTGAGCTGCAAACTCCTGGGCTGCTGCTTCGCACCCTGCCCGGAGCGCCCAACAGGAGAACATCCTTGCTCTCTCTCGGATGTTTCTGACAAAGCCAACAGCTGTGCTATGCCTGCCATAGTGTCGGTGATTGCAGTAATGCTCAGATGGGAGGTCAGGGCATGCTCCATCTCACAGAAGTCCTTGTCTTGGAACAAACCCTCCCTGGCATCCCTGGGCACGACTCTTCTTTTTTTTTTTTTTTTTTTTTTTTAATGTGTCTGCAGTGGCTGAAGAGCTCAACCGGTGCTTGAGTGTCACACTCAGGCAGATTGATGGCAGGTGGGTTTTTAAGGGCTGGTGTGTAGGGAACAGGGTAGAGAGGTTGGATGCTGCTGGAGCAGCTGCTCCCATGAGCAGGACAGGAGGTGGGAGGGTTTCTGCAAGCCGTGACCCTGCAGGGCAGTCCCAAGGAGGGAGACACTGACATGGCTTGTGACGGCTGTGAAAAAGCCCAGCATTACTGGACATCTGTGTTTAACAGAAATACTTCACCCCTCTGTATCTAGCCAATGTCTGTTTTAATCTTCTGGCTGGTTTGATTGAAGAGGGTAACCCTTTAAAGCGCGGCTCACTGCCAGCTCTGTCTTGCAGGGATTCACTCCTGATGCATCGTGGCTGCTGGGTGAGAGATGGTGTCACTTTCCATTACTTCAGCCGACAAATGATATTAGGCACGTTGCGCGTGGCTGCCTTTCTCCGGTCATCCTTCCATTTAGCAATAAAAGCCTGCCTTTGACTGTGGAGGATCTGGCGTTATTCCTCACCTTGTTGCTGGCTTGTCACAGCTCTTTGTGACTCAGTTTCCCCGTTGCAGGTTAAACCTGCTTCCTTTGCTAGAAAAAATATATCTCCCACAGAAAAGTGCTACATGTGGGCAAAGGGTTGACATTCTGCCACAGAAATTAAGACAACTGGTCAAAAATTATTAATTGCTGGGGAAAACCAGTAGAGTGTATTTCTCTCTCAAAAATTTCAGATTCTTCAAATTCCCCATGGGATGATATTTTTTGGGGGGAAGTTTTTTACATTTTTTATTTTAAGTAATGATAAATGCTTGTTTTTTCTCTTTTTTGCAATTTTTCTTTCCACTGTTCTATTTTTCTGCAAAACATTGCCAGCACTGGAAGACTGGCAGATTTATGCAGTTTCAAAGCTCTCTTGTCAGGCTGGCACTACACAGCAGTGAGGATTTGGAAAAGGAAAAGGGGGGGAAAAAGTAGAGAAACACTTTCTGCTAGCAGAGTAAATGGGTGAGGAAAATATATTAAAAATATAGCTTCAAAGAAGTGTAGAATTAAAAATAAATATAACAGGCTCATTTTTCAGAAGTTTTACATTGAAAAATACAGATAACCAGCCTCAAGAATAAGGTTCTCCAGCAGATCACAGTCCTCCGCAGCTCAGAAAAGGTCCTTTGCAGCTGGGTTCATTTGTGTTTTTGAAAGAAGCAAAAATATTTACTTGAGAAAGCTTCTTGTCTTGATGACTTGGTTTGCAAATTGTGTCTGCATGTGACTGTCTGCAGGGGCAAATGACATCCTCTAGAACAGCCCTGGCAAGAAATAGCTCCAACTACACTCAACAGCTTTTTGTTTTGTTTTGTTTGTTTTTTTTTTTCTTTTTTTCCCCTCTATAATTATGCCTTTCTGGAACTTTTGCTTTGGGAGCTGATATCTCTTATTTCGAGGAAGAGACTGCATTGAGGACATATGAACAACGTTGCCTCCAAAGCGTTTCAGGGCATTGAGTAGGAGCAGA
>VZSZ01005041.1:542580-675836 GCA_013398815.1 Ibidorhyncha struthersii | reverse complement strand
GGGGGGGGGGGCTCAGCCCTGGGCTGACACTCCTGCCTTGGGCAGGCAATGCTGTCCCTTTGTGCAGGGATCCCTGCATGTGCTTCAGGCTGTGGTGGCTTGCAAATGACTCATCTGAACCAGCGAAGCCTGAATTGTACGTGAGGAGACCGTCACTCCCAGCATGAGCATTTTGCCTACTGAGCTTGTAGGAGTCACCTGTTCCCTTTGGCCATGGATCACTGAGAAAACAAGAGTGACACCAGAGAGGTCCCCACTGCAACGCCTCTCTGTGCTAGCCAGGCTCCAAAGAGCAAGCTGATGATGGTGGGAATGAGTGTGTTGGAGACATGGGAAGAGGGTCACACCACAGCATTGCTCCAGAACTTGTGGCACCCCCTGAATGAGACACAGACATGAGGCCCCCTTCCCCCACATCTCACCGGAACCAGCCAGTGTATCCCGTAGTGCACACAGTGGCTGGTGTGCAGCATCGCATGCAAGAGAAAACTCATTGTCACATTAGTGAGCCTTTCCTAACACTGATTTTTTAATGCTTATCTTAACCTTCCTGTTCTCAACAGTTTTTCTTCAGTCTGCATGAGAACCACCATAATTAATTTTAGGAGCATCTCATTCAGCCCCCGAGTGACCTCGTGACAGGAGTCTTCTAGATGCATTCCCTACAAAGCTGGTGGTTTTAAATCCAGTTCATACCATACCTCAAACATTCTTGCGGTGGAAAGGTTAAACTCTAAACCAGATCAAAACAGACCTTTGCAGATTACAAAATACATTGAAGATACCATCTCCAGCAGTTTTTCCTCTTTTTCTCCAGAAAATGCAAGGTGAATAAGCAGCATCCTGGTAGGACACAAATAAACCAAGTTGCTGTCAGGCTGGGGGGGGTGGGGAGGGGGTTAATGATGATCATAAGTATGCCCCAGACTTTCACTCAGTGCCACAAGCTGTCTCTCCTGGCAGGGACCAGGGAGATGCCCATGTGTCCATGAGACATAATCTCTCCTCAGCAGGGTGGCACTGATACTGGCTCTTGAAGGCCTCTCCACTGCATCCTTGAGCTTTGTGCTGCTGGGACTGAGGCTTTCCCTGTGCTTCCATACACACCGCCTGCACTTCAAAGTCACATCTGCACCTCCTGAACTGCTCTCCTCCTCCAGCCAGGTGGCTGCTGGATGCATTCTGCCTGTTTTTGGCACTATGGTGAACTGACAGTTGTTTCTAGCTCAGCAGGGAGATTATCTCCATCCAGCTTCACAGCTCCTTCACATTTTTAATTTCACATGGTACAGGCAACAAAAAACCACTCCTAGGGAGCTACCTTTTTGATGAGCTCAGAGCACCTATGAAACCCTTTGGCTCTCTCTGGTGAACATTGGCTGCTGCTTCTTGCAAGAAGAGATCTGTTTCTGGTCCCTTCAGTGGTCCCTGCCACGTTTTCCCTGCTCGACTGCTGGCTTGTATCGCCAGCAATTTGTAAGACAAGGTTTTCTAGGAGCTGCTGTGTTTAACAGTGACCACACCAGCTGCTTTCCATTCTCCTCCTGATGTACCAAGAGTTTCACCTGGCATCATCTGTCGCTCTGCAGATATCCACTGCTGTAGTTAACGCTAAGTGTCCAATATTATCTAAAGCTCCATGAATGCCCCTCAAAGTGTGTTTATAGACACTAGAAACTGTCCAGTTTCTGTTTTTTGGCAGAACCTCTGTTTCCATTAAGTAACCAATGTGTGGATGGCACCATGTGGCAAGTGAGCATTTTATAAACGGCAGCGCAGTTTTGCCTGTCTTGTGGCTTGTTTCAAGTCTATTTAGAATCTCGTCTTCCAAATGGCTATGAAGAAAAACTGTCTTATGACACACTTCCCAGGAGTGGTCTCCGTGATGCTAGTGTTTTTGGTAGCTCCTCTTCAGCATATGCCAGCGTACAGAAACATTGTGGTTATGTTAGCATTTCCATCAAGACCATGGCCTTTCTATGTTCACTTTTAACATTTGTATCTCTATTATTCATGCCCAGCAGGCTTTTTTGTTGCCAGTAGTGTGCTGAGGCTCTGCCCCTGCTCAGCAGAAGAGGTTGGTGTGTGCTGGCTGTTAAGGGAGTGCTGTGGAGAAGAGCAGTGGGAAGGTGGGAACGGGCTCCAGGGGTGGCTGGACCCCTGCAGGGGGGAGAAACGGAGCTAGGGACCTGTAGGAGAGAGCAATGGAGATAGGGACCTATTGGGGGCCGGGGAGGAGGGGGAATGGAGCTGAGTCGGTGTTGTATAATCATGGCCTGGAGAAGCCACGTCGCTTGGGCTAATGGGCAGTGGGCACCCGTTGGGCTTCTTTGGCACTCGGACACAGGCAGTTCTTTTGAGGTGACAGTTATCGAAGATCTTGCAAGTCTTTGCCTGTAGGGCTACAAAGATGATTAGGGGATTGGAACATCTTTCATATGAGGAAAGGCTGAGGGATTTGGGTCTCTTTAGTCTAGAGAAAAGAAGATTGAGGGGGGATCTTATTAATGCTTTCAAATNACCTGTTGTAGGTGACCCTGCTCTGGTGTGGGGGTTGGACTAGATGATCCCCAGAGGTCCCTTCCAACCCTGACGATTCTGTGATTCTGTATAGGGTCATGGGATTTCCCCTGGAGGTGTCCCAAAGAGAGGTATGAGTGCAGGTCTCCTACCACACAGCTGCTGTCAGGCCAGTGCTTGTCATAAAGGTGGCATGGATGGCGCAAGTGCATGCCTTGAATTGGAGGCATCTGCAAAGCTTTCTTGAACCTCGCTGCACAGGTGCCGTCTGCCGTNCGTGAAAGTGGTGGGAACCTGAGCTTGCAGGTCCCGAGAAGCGGGTCTGGAGAATGAGTCTGGTGCTCGTACAGGAGGCAGAGCAGCCAGAGCCCTGCTCTGCAGTCGTGGCCCTTGTTCCCCGTGCACAGGGCTCCCCACTGGGGCAGCATCACAGCCACCTCACGGGGGGCACCCAAGGGCAATACTGTCGGGCTCCCAGGGGGTGCTTTGTGCATGGCTCCCAAGGAAGCCACTGCAGGCTCCCTACCGACGGAGCCACAGAGGCAATGTGCGTGGCTGAGGAGGGGGACAAGTGATTGCCATTGCCCCAGCGCAGGAGCAGAGACAGGTGGGGAGCCTTAGCTCCAGAATCAGTGAAAGCAGAGCCCACGGCATCAGCTCTTGAGCAAAACGCTCCCCGACTCTGGGGCAGCCGAGCGCTCAGCACCCTGTGCCCGCCTTCCCCCCAAAAGTGATGCCCAGACCCTCACAAACGCAGCGTTTGTGTGTTAAACAGCTGATTTATTGCCATCTATGTACAGGGTAAAGCTCCCCAAGGGAAGCGACTCTCTCGAAGAGGGAGGGTGGTGGCTGTCCCGGTGGTAACAGGAGTCTCTGTCGCCAAGGCTCCTTGCAAGGGCGACGTCAGCTGCATCGGCTCCGTTCGTGAGGACCTCTTTCAGAGTCTGGAGAAGAGCAGCCCGGTGAGCCGATCTTGCAGTTCATCGGCGTCACGTATCGCCTTGGCATGGGCGGCGGGGTCCTGCAGCAGGCGCTGGAAGAGGTTGAGTGGCTCGGCCGTTTGGAAGGCTGGGGGCAAGATTATGTCCTCGGGCATGTTCTCGTTAGCAAAGAAGAAGTGGTCAAGGCGTTTGTTGTCCCAGCAGCCGCGCAGGTACCAGAGGAGATCCTGCAACTGCATGAGGAATTCCCTCCTGCTTCAGCGTGACACGGGTATGCTGTTGAGGAGGTGCATGGCAACCGTCTTGAAGGTAGAGGTGGAAAAGACGGTGCCCACCAGGAGAGCGGCAAAGAGCTGCAGGCATTTGAGGTGGGAGGTGTCGTGCGGGGCCTGCCTGGCCACATGCCTGAAGAACTTCACCTCTGCCACAGCATAGCTCTCTGCCCACGTTGTGCTGGGGGTGAAGACGGCCTCGGTAGTCTCCTGGCTGCTCAGAAAGATGTCCGAGTCGCCTTGCTGCACCCCAAACACGATCTCAATGAAGAGGCTTTTCCCGGAGGCGTTTGTCAGCTGCAGCTTGCAGGAGCGGCTGGAAGGCAGCACCTTCATGCTGTAGCGATGCGCCTGAGGCATCTCCTCCCAGGCTGAGCTCACCAGGTTCTGAAACCACTGGGCGGTTTTCTGCACATCCAGGTAGGAGCCGGTGCAGAGGGTGCCTAGGAGGCTGGCAGCCAGATTTCTCCTCAGCTCCTCCTCCTCGGGGTGGTGGAGGCCGCACGGCATGTTCTGCACCAGCTGCTCCCTCGTGCAGCTACACAACAGCTCCACGCAGACACGGGCATCCTTTGCCGGCATCTCCGCCGCAGTGCCCAGCTCCAGGCAGAAGGCGTGCCCACGCGGGGGCTTCAGGGGCACAAGCAGGCAGTAGACGGCATCACGACCACGGGGACTCCAACCTTCGAAGGCGCTGCCCACCCCGATGGCTGGCTGCAGGACCGGGAAGAAACTCTTTGACAAGCGCTCTTGCAAGACAGCCACGAGGTCGCCCACCAGCTCCTCCACCACCCGGCTCCTGGAGGCCAGGCGCTGCGCTGCTGACCGGATGCGCTTTGCACAGCTCCCAAACAGAGGCCTCACATAACGGTATACATCCTCTCCTTCAATTTGTACCTCTGTGCTGCTGCTGGAGCTCTACTCTCCACTGCTGCTGGCTGGCTGACGGCACTGACTGAGCCGCCGGCAGAGCCTGAAGATCAGGACGAGGACTCCGGCAACCGCCCAGCCCTGCCACTGCTGCACGGCAGCCAAGAGCTGCTGTGCATGCTGCTGCATGTGCCTGCACGTGGCCTCCTCCAGCTCATGGCAGACCATCTGCAGGAGCTGGATGATGCTTTGCAGGAGCAAGGTGAGGAAGGTTGTGGCAGCCATGGCCTGCAGGAGGAGGGAGAGAAGGGGTTCAGTGGGGCTGGGAGGGTAGGAGGTGGTGGCGGGGGGAGCGGGGACAGGAGCCGCAGGGAGCTGGGGGCAGGTAGGAGAGGGGGCGAGGCAGCTGGGGGGCGGCAAGTCCCCAGCCCCGCTGGCAGCAGCAGTGTGCACAGCCCAAGGCGCTCCCGCAAGCGGCTGGGCCCATGATGCAGGATGAGAAGCCCCCCCCCCCGGGTGCCCGCCATTCTGCCCCGGCCCTGCTGCAGCCCAGCCTCCCCCTGCCTGCGCACTCACCTCTGGCTCAGGCTATCCTGGGGCAGCGCTGCCTGCGGGCGCCTTTTATAGCTGCCCCCACTGTGACGCGTCCCCTGTGATGTCACAAGCGCCAGAGTGCATGACAGGCACGACCCTTCCCTTGCCTTCCCTCCCCTCCTCTCCCCTCTTTTTCCCTCCAGTATGAGGTCAGGTGATTGCCATCAGCTCCCACCAGGCCCAGCTTCTCCAAGGTCGATCCATGCTCAAAGAAGCCAAAACCTTGGGGAGAGGCAGCTACGCAGCCAGGCATTCGCCTGTTCAATTTGCCTCCTCCTTCCTGAACCCCTTCCTCTGACTGGGAGGATAGAGGAGAACACCACCTGTGCTCCTCATCCTTAGCACATTGCTGCGAGGAACATGCAGTCTCTTTGGTTTGTCCCCAGGCCTGATGGTGTGCCTCTTCTTTGGGGACAGCTATAAATTTGTGTAGCTACTGCTGGTCACCACTCTCTGTGTGACATGTGGTTGTCACGGGTCCTAACGGGCTATGATACCCTCTTTTTGTCCTTCCGCAGCTCCTGTAGCATTCAGGGCTGGATGACTTACCCTTTCATGCTCACCTCAAGTTTGCTGCCACCAGCACCACCACCACCCAACAACTCGTTAATTCAGGCCTTCAGCTCTGGACTTGCTGTTGCACCTGGGGCTGCTGTATCTTCGGTGCCCTATTTGATATAGAGCATCCCCCTGTTCACCCAGCCCCCTCGTGAACAGACTGCATGAAGAAATGATAGCTGCAAGTCCGAGACGAGAGGAACTGCCTGAGTGTAACCGATCATGCTCCTTTAGCAATGGGTTCTCTCATATTTTATTTTAAATTAAAACAATGCTTAACCTTGATAAATTGTGAATTCGGCTTATGAGAAAATAGACTCACGAATAAATAGCTTGCTCCAGCGTGAAATTGAATAAATCTGAGTTGAATCACAGAGTGTTTCTTACAGAATAACAGTAAATGATGTGTGCGGTTTATTGTTAAACAAGAGCAGAGCTCTGGAAATGAGGTTAAAAGGAAAGCTGTCAAGGGTGCATTTTGCAGCTGTTTCTTAGGCAAAAAAGAAAGCTCTGTTAAAGAAGAATTAGGAGAGGAGCATTTATCGGTTATTGACTGGAAATAAGCCTTAGCAGTGCAAAACTCGCAATATCAAGAAGCTGGAGCCAAGGGGCAGGATCAGGTTACAAGACAGAGACAAGTCTGCAGAGTCAGAGAAATCAGAAGAATTCCAGCCTCTTGGAATATTTGCAAAACTTAAGATTTATGGGACCTCTCTCTGTCCTTTCTGGTGCTTTGGGTCCCCATGAGGACCAAATATTTGGAAGCACTTAGCACAGGAGAGCCACCAACACAGAGTGGCAGGGATGACAAGAACTTCTGGGAGCTGAGTAGGACTAAGAGTATGGCCAACCCCTTGGGACATGAGATAGGGACTGCTGGCACCATGTGCTTTTGAATACAGCCCCTGAAATGTGGTCGAGTAGCTGAACCCTGCCCTCACACTGCTATCTCTGCACGAGCTGGGTATGAAAAATAAAGTCTCCCTGCTTTCTGCAGTAGCCTGTGTGCTTGCTCTTAACAATGTCTGGTCAAAAAATCAGCCATGAAGTTTCTAGGCCACGTAGCATTTGGGATGTGGGTAGACTTAAAAGATCTTCTAGGAGTTTTCCAACAGTATTTTACAGGTTTTCTTCCACCTGAGGAGCAGCTTAATGTCATCCCTGCCTGCCAGGGCTGGAGGGCAGGGCTTTCTTCTCTGCACACAGATGTCCATCTGGTAGGGGTGTTACAGCAAAGTTTGGATTGCAACGTAACTACTGCCAGACAACACCTAACACACATGGGAGAGCAGTGCCAGCAAGGTGCTGCAGCCTACATTGACAGGAGACCAGACCAGAGAATCACGGGGGTACCTCCTTGTGATAAAGTCCATGGATATAGTCAGAGCTCCCGCTGTGGGAGCTTGGTGCATTCCTGCACAGGAGCATGGGCAAGGAAAAGTCTGCTGGTTGTGGAGTCTCCCACTCTGGAGACATTCAAAACCCGCCTGGACGCTGTCCTGTGCAACCTGTTGTAGGTGACCCTGCTCTGGCGGGGGGGTTGGACTAGATGATCTCCAGAGGTCCCTTCCAACCCTGACGATTCTGTGATTCTGTGATTCTGTGTGCTCTGGAGAGGACACACCTGGGGAATCTGCCCCTCAGCAGGGGTTTTGTGGACAGGACAGGGAGGGGGGATCGGAGGCTGTGCTCTCAGCCACCATGACAGCACAGTCCATTTCAGTCTCAACACATTTCTTAGCACATGAAGTTTCAGCTTGGAGGGAGGGGCGAAAGGAGTGGGTACTGGAGGTTCTGTGTCTCAGTACTGGAATCCTGTAACTCAGCTTTAATTCCTGGAAGAATAATTAAGGAGAGTAGTACCTGGAGGTGAGTAATAGTCAGCCTTTATTGTCAAAAACAAATCATATCAAACCCATCTAATTTCCTTCTGTAAGAGGGTAACTGATCTTGTGGACAATGCAAAGGCAATAGATATTTTGTGTTCTGAGGTAGTGGCATTTTTAGCTCTCTTGGTCACTAAATCCCCATAAACAAGCTAAAGAAATATGTGTGAGATGAATCTACCAAATGGGAATACAGAACGGGGCAGCCCACCAGGATTAGAGAGCAGCTACCAATAATTCTTTTTCAGCCTGGGACAGCTTATCCATAAGGCCTTCCTAGGACCTTGGGCTATTCAACATCCTCATCCATGTGTTGAACTGTAGAACAGAAGATGCTCATGTTCCTTGTGTTTGCAAATGGCCTCAAATGGCAAAGGACTGAAAAGGACTTCAAATGACCTTAAGACTGAGGAAACAGCCAAAAAAAATCCCTCTAGTCAAGAGATCAGTAAGAATGACGTAAAACTCTCCTTTTAGGTGGGATCCAACTGGGGACGGAAGAGGGGATCACACGTGGTTGTGACATAGCAACGTCCCACCACCACAGAGGGTGCGTGCTATCCTGGCTGTGTGCAGGCAGGGCTCCGGACACCAGGACCTTCTACCAGGAAAAGGTCCAGCCTGGGACACCATGCCCAGTTTGGAGTGCTGCACAGTGTGACAACTGGAGTAACCCAGAAGAGTCCAGAATGCTGAGGACAATCAGTAACCTAAATCCCTGGAGTGATCTGATGAACGGGGGTTGTTCAACTTTGGGAAAGAAAAGGCAATTCCATACTCTGACTTGGAAAAGGCTGCTGTAAAGGCGGGCCTTGTGCCATGTCCTCGGTGGGCAAGATATACTCATCTAATGGTATGATCATAATAGCACCGGATAAATTGCATGAGGAAGATCTGAATTCGTCACCAAAGTCTTCAAGAAGAAGCTAGACAAGAGCCAGAGCTGATTTTCTCTGGGGAAAGAGATGGTACAGGTGGCTAAGTTCCATGGGATCCTTTGCAACCTTATAGGTCTCTTCCCTCATATAAAATGCCAAAGTACTGGAGCTGACTCAGCATCTGTCCCAAGGTGCAGTGAAAAGAGCTGGAGAGCAGCACAGTACACAACCTAGGCTATTGCGCATCTACCGAATCAACAAGCCATGTTTCACTGTTTGCAGGTCCCCAGGGTTGTATCCAGTCCCTCAGCTGAAGACCAAGAGAACAAACATATACTTCCAAATTAGGGCAAGCTCAGCTCATGCTCCGTGTTAAGCTATTAAGAGAGCAAGTGACCCTACATCTCAGTATCTGATACTGCTGGCAGCATCCCTCCTTGTTGGCTACTGGGAGGAAAACACAGAAATAGCCTTTGGCTGTGGTGCCTTTTGCCAGGCACGCTGCAAATGCCAAGTGCCCTGAAGCCCCATTCACTACTGTGGTATCCCCACTACAACAGCAAATGGGGACAAATCCTTGAGTCCCCCAGGAGGTGCTGCCAGGGCAGGACAGCCCAACAGTGAGTTATCTGCCCTAATTGTCCCAGGGTCCCAAGGAGCTGCGGAGTAGTGGAGGGGTTACCCCTGCCACCTGATGGGCACCTTTCGGAGGCTGAGTCCCAACAATCTGCCGGGGAAGTCTTACCAAGCACTCCTGCCTTCCCAGCTGTAGCTTGTAGAGGAGGGCATGATAAGGCTCACAGTATTTTCTACTCTTTCAGTGAAAATCCAGGCGGGACACTTGCTATGCAGAGTTATCTCTGAGCTATTTGCAATTACTTTCCCATGTTGGGCACTGACCCGTAAAACCAATGGCATTTACTTGCCGTGCAGTCAAAGCTTGGCTGCACACTGCTTCAAACGTGACTGAAAACACTACTTTCCGTCCCCACTTGTGCCTCATGTGCCATTCACACCGTGAATGTTCACTGAGGTGTTGCCAATGGGTTTATTTAAAATTTGTGTAAGTCTTGCTTTCCTGTCCTGCCTAATCCCCCTGCAACAGCTGAGTGTGTTTCCTTCATGCCACCTTTACTGTTTCAAGTGGCATCCCGTGTAATTCTGCCCTTTTACTCCGTGGTTGTCTGTGTAACCAATTTGCCTGTTCACATCATTGCCTTTAGGTTAAAACTGCGCTGCAGGCAATGTTGTAAGTGTGGAAATTGCTTAAGGGGCCACAGATATGGCTGTCCAGGTTGGCTTCTCTGAAATATAGCTGGTGGCTATCTGCAGGGGAAGGTAACCATTTTCTTGCCACATTCCCTTTTGACTATGAACAAGCCTTGTGCTGAATCTTCCCTGAAAAGTGCTCTCCTGGGTTTTAGCAAAAATATAACAAAAATATATCCTGGGCAGTAAGAAATCGTGGAAATTACTCCACAGGTACATTCATGCCTAGGATCCAAATTTAGGTAGAGCTGCCTACCTGCTCTGGAGCGGTAGCAGCCCCTGGAGTGCAGCTGGGTTAGCTCCACATTTATGACACCTTGGTGATTTCATGAAAAGGCTGGAAAGGGGAAAAAGTTGTGGTTTTCCAAGTCTTCATCTGACTCAGTCAAAGCTGTGCTTTCCCATGACAGTATCATCTGGTCCTTCCCCTTCTTTGAGAGGCATCTTGACACCCGTCTTCATGCAGTGTGTGCTCTGGTTCCTGGTTTCAGCCCAGTGGAAGACTTGACAATACTCCTGGTGGTTGGAAGTGGTGGCATTTCACTAAATTCAGCAAGACCAGGGTACTGACATGGTAGTAATACCTGCTCCAAAGGATTCCTGGTTGCTCTACAGCTTCCATAGCTCTGGTCTGTAGAATATACAGAAAAGCAAAGCTTCTAGACCATGTGATATTTAGTGTTGTTTGGGACACTCTCTCTATTGCTGCTGACCTAACTCAAGCAGCGAGTGTGTTTGGAGTTAATTGCCTGCTATTTGCAAACTAGCCAATAAGTGTTTAATTAGTTTCCTTAATTTAGACATGATCACCTAAATCTAAGGGGGAGCCATTGAAAATCTGTCTACAGCTAGACACTCAGAGCAATTAATTCAGTTTTGGTACTTCCTTTCCCAATTTCTCTTTAACTGCATACATCATTGACTTTGTTTGGCTTTGAGGCTCAGAAAAAACCCTCTTCCAATTGATCTGTGGATATCCTGTCCATCCACAACATCTATAGCAGCAGAGACTAAGTAAGTGTCCAAACTGGCTGGCTGAAGTCTTCACTCAGTACTGCTGCAAAAAGAAGCAAAAAATTTCTCATTGACTCTCTAGCATTTAAGGTGACTTCTACTGAGCAACCAGCCTTTGACAGGCTGCAGCTGGGTAGGCAAGGTGCCAGTATGTTCAAGCATTTATCATTACCCATATCTACGGGCTTCTAATGGTGATAAGTTCAACCGAAAGGGTCATCTCTTCCATTGAAAATTTCAACAAATATTATATTGAGTTCCTCTATTTCCAAAACACATCCTGCTTTGGAGTGAGGGTAGGACATCTTCAGAGAGATCTCCTTGTGCTCAGGGATCTTTTCTTGTCTGTCTGAGATATGGCCACATTCACATTTTAAGCTTCCAAAAAGTGAATTGTGCATACGCTAAACAGACATTTGCCAGAGACTGAAGCACCTTAGTACTGTGTGCTCTGATTATGCTCCAGCTCCTACAAACCAATGACCAGTTTTCCTGAGTGAGCCATGAAACCTCAGTCATTAAAAGACCTCTAATAGAGATACAACCTAATACTGACACAACTCAATGGAAAGACTGACGCCAGCGTTTTCCGGAGAAGGTCCTAAAGCATTTATTTTTAAAAAACATCCATACAGTCTAGAAGCAGCAAACTTTGAAGACTGGAGAGAATAAATATAAAACCAGTCTGCTTGGGAAGTCAGCATAGTCAGCACAGTCTGCTCAACTGTCAGTCTTGGGTAGGGGAAGCATGGGAACCATCAGGATGACAAGCAGGGCTAAAGCCAAATGTTTCTTTAAGACTACATGGAAAGGATCAGAAATGTGCAGTTTCACAGGCAGGAAACCTAAGATCCTTGCGTTCTGGCACAAGCACCACTGTTAACTCGGGGGTCTCAGTGGCTTCCTGACCCTTGCTGAATAAATAGGGCATGCCTTCTTGGAATGGAAAGCCAGCATCTGCACTGTGTATGTAGAGAGAGTAGAGTTATGAGGGACCTACATGATCAAGCTGCCCGACCTCCTGTGCAGACAGAGCAAAAGACTGTCCTGTATCAGGGATGATGAGAGTATCTTCCAGCTGTAGCTGTCTCACATGCTGACACCATGACATGGCTAAATATCATGACATCTTCACTCAGGTGAATTATAGAAGTTTTTCACTGTCCTTCCTCTCAGCAAGTGACAGAGGTCAGGAGTGGAACAGAAAAGTCAAACAAGACCTCAGGGAGCGAAAATGCTGCAGCTGGGTACCCTCCAGGGCTGTCACTGTGTCAACAGCAGTGTTTGATTGACTCCAAGTCTCGCAACATCAGCTGGACTAGGGGATCAGCAAGCGACAGCTTAGCTAAGCGCAACTTACACCCAGGACTCCAGATGGACCTCAGCCTCTTTGGAAGCCAGACAATGACAGTCTCCCATTCCCCTGCAGCCTGTTCAGCTGCAGGTAGGACTCAGACAGCTAAACATAGGTGTCTACTGCCATTTGAGATGCCTTAGGATATCCTGCCTGTCTTCCAGCTGTCTTTCCAGAAAGACAGTCTCCTTAAGATACTGTGTCGTATCTGTCAGCCTTGGGCAGATGTCTTGCTTACTCCAGGATTCCTGAAGTGGGACTGGACCCCTGTGTTAATTAAGCACCTTAATGACCCAGTCACAACACAGGAGAATCAGTCCCATCTCAAGTGAAGCAGATGTTTTGCTTGACATCACCTGCTGATCACAACTGTTTGTCATATATGTATTTGGCCTTTTTGCACTGCATCCTCTTACCAGCAGAGCTCCTCAGGGATGCTCGTGACTCTTTTTTTATTTTTTTCATTGAACATACTGTGAGCAGCTTGAAGGCAGCCGAGTGCTGTGAAGTGGAAGCTGAAATCATTACGCTTCTCTTTCTGTGGCTACCACGACCTTGGAGACCTTATTTAACCTCTCTGTGCTTAGGGTCCCGACAAGGAGGATGGAGATGAAGAAATGCAAGACTTCCCTACTTCATGTGCTTGAACTGCTACGAAGTTCTCGGAGGATGGGGCTAGCTGTTGGAAACCTGCAAATCCAGTTGGCAAATGGAGGTGTTCACCCTAGCTCTGCTGCTCCGTGCACAGTTTTCATTCACTGGTTGACCTCATTAGCAATAGTGGCCAGAAGTGCCTCAGCTGCAGCTTCAGTATCTCTTTACCTTTAATGAGAGCAAGCACTTGATCACCTTTGTGCTCCATTTCCAGCATCAGTAGGTGATATACCGGGTGCTGACCGGAGACTTGCAGAAACTTTTCCTCCCTCTAAGAAAGAAGATGTGTGTGTAGTCCAAAGCTGGATGGAAATGACAGCTAGAAACTCTATGAACTCTCATTTGGGAGCTAATTTACTTTCTGCTGATGTTGCAGCAAAACCCACCTCCCACTGGCAGAGGCATCATTTCTCTTCTGTCAGGTTGTGAGTGATCTCTCATGTGTCTGAGAAACATAAATATTATATAAAACACTCCTTGGAGCCCACATTTTTTGAGAGACACAGCACTCTATAAATGAACAAAGTGTGTGTTTGTGCACTGCTCGCAGCAAGACATCCCATTCTGCATTGCAGGGTGGCCCAGGGCAGCAGCTCAGACTGGGTCTCGGTGGTTAAGATAAAGCGGGAAATTCAAACAACAGGGAAACTGGAGAACAGAACAAATTTTTTTTGCAAAAGTTCCAAGCATGAATAAACAACTTCATGGGTCTTCGAAGTGCACAGAAAGGAGGTGCATTTCTGCAAGATGTGCAGTGACAAGATTATTTACATTTCACTGTCTTCTAGGAAATACTATCATTTTATTAGTTAGCTCTTCTTAAAAGGAGAACTCACATGTTTTCTGTTTGAAGAGTTTTGAAGTTTTCCCTGCTCACAAAAGAATGAGCTATCCCTGTCACATCCACCTAAGCTGCCACTGTTGTTGCTAAAAGATTTTACTTATGTGCCTTACCTTCAGTAGGGGAGCAAAGCCCAAAGCTAGAGCGTTTATGGGCAGACACCTCTGGATCTGATATACATATGCTGAGTTAAACATAGTCATAAGTAGCCCTGAAAGACCTAGAAAGATGGTGGGTTTTCTTCCTATGAATGAATGGCCCCCCTCAGCTGGATCACACCAGTCTGGCACTGCAGCCAAGAGGCTCAAGTGCCCTGTGTCTGGTGCAGAGCACTGCTGCGTCCAGGTGCACCACCTGAGCACAGCTGCATCACTCAAGCAGCTTGGTTGTCCACCACCCTGTCAAACCCAACCTCAGATTCAGCCCAGACTGGGAGGCTTATGTGACTGAAACTGGATCGGACAATGATAACTTTCTACTTCAATGGTCATAAATGTCTGGGGATTTATCCTTGTCTGGTAAATAATATCCCTCTAAACTGACCTTGACAGATCACACAGAGTCAGCGTGACAAAGCATCATAAACAGGGCAGTGTGCTGTGTGTAGTGCAAATTGAGAGCTTCATTAAACATGAGACAGTCATTTAATTAAAGCAAGTCAGACATGCAATCCAGGTGAGAGTAGTAATGTAACAAGCCTCGCAACTTAGGCATTGACTGTGTGCATTTTGCTGAGGCCTGATTCAGGCTCCCAGACATGTTTTCATAACAGACTGAGTCACCCCCAGAGAAGCCCTACATAGGAGAGCTAGATACCAGAAAAAGCCTACAGGTGGACATCTAAGTGTAGATGTCCTGATCTGGAGCTGAATCCCAGTTTGCATGCTGACATTTCAGATGGCCATAAGAAGGTCGATTGACCCCCTTGATATGAGGTCCTGACCGATGTCTGTTGGCTTCAGTTTGTAAAATCCCACCCCACGATTATATTTGTGAGACTGATGCTGATATGCATGGTTGGTGCCTGCAGCTCGCTCCTGTTCACCTGGGTCTTTCACAGGACAGGAGAAACCAGCACACCCGTCTGCAGCAAATAGTATTCAAGATGAGTTTAGCCCCTTGTTAGTAATTTGCAATGCTAATTTGCAGGAATGTATGCACTAATAATGGACAGTTAATGGGCTGCCTAAACTTGCTTAGGTCCCTTTCAAGGATGAAGATTGCAATAGTAACAAAAGCTGAAGCAGGTCACAAGGTGGCGGTGGCAGTGGCAGTTTGCCAAATGACACTCTTCCCTCATTGAGAAACTAGGAATAGTATGGGCAAATGAATCTTTAAACTCCTGACTCTTACTGCTGTGTTTCTTAGAACTTGGTCTGAAGACAGCAGTGTGCCCTGCTTTGCTTTTATTACTCTTCCTTCCTGTTGTCTTGCCTGGAGAATTTGTTTGTTGGCCTGTCAAGAAAAAATGTAGATGAGGCAGTATTGAGTTTGCTTCGTTGTTTGCACAGCTCAACACTCAACTTTTTGACACAGATGCCACAAGGCAGTTGTTTCCCCTGGACTCTTTTCTCTTGTATTTCATAATCCTACCCAGCTTTCTGAGTTAGGAAGTTTAGCATTTGCTGAAGCTGTCTAATTCCTATATCTTAAGAATGAATTAGTACACAAAACCCTTATCAGTCCTCTGGTGTCCTGACCCTAATAATCAGCCTGTCCTCCACCATTGCAGAGAACAAACATGATAAATGGACAAGATGAATGAAGACAGTTGGAAGAGCATTTTCATACCATGCTCCTCACCGTCTCCCACTCAAACATGGTTAAATCTAGGTGGCCCTTTGCAAAGAGTACTTGTCTCCAATGTTTGGTGTATTATCCCACTGATTTGGTGATGAGTTTCAAAAAATGGTAAAACTGAAAATCTGTGTCCTGACAGCAATAAGACATTTTCTGCTCATTCAAATTAAGAAACTCTCCTGCAAAAAACAGCAATAAAGAACTACATCCCCTTGATGAACAAAAGAAAATCATGAAGTTGCAGATGAAAAACAGACACATAGACAAAGGGTAAGTTTGCTAGCAAATGAAATCAAGGTGGGTGGTGGTGGGAAATTAAGGCAGAAAGAGCCCATTTTGGCAGCTAACATTGACTGGCAGATAAGCTGCACAACATGGGAACTGCAGCCATGTGCCGTGCCTTGGTGGTGGGGTGGCTGAGCTGAGGCTGGGTCCATCTTCAGGGGGTTCCCCATGCCTGGATGCCTGAGCTACCCTTGAAGCAATGAGAAAGTTTTCTCCTCGATTGGCTAAATACAGCAGCACACTCGCTCTCAGACTGCTTCTGCTCAGAGAAAGGCAGAGATGCTGCCGTTGTGAGGGACCCTGTCCCTGGGTATCGCTATGTACCCCCACAACCCAGTCTGATTTTTGGTGGTCATGGCAGCACCCAGGCTATCTCGCAAGGAGTGTCCAGGGACATTCAACAGTGAGACTGTTCTTGTTCTGCTACAGCTGCTTGTTCAGGGCTAGAAGAAAGTGACTCACTCTTTGAACTGCTGCGTTATATCCCAGGAGGCAAAATTAAAGCCTCTTTGAACTGGTATGGATAAAAGGGCTGAGGAACCATGGAGATCAGCTTGTCTGATGGCTCTGTTGGCTGAGCAGACTGAAGGCAGCAGAGTCCTCACCAGTCCCAAGCTGTGGCCAGGAGTGCCAAACAGCCTTTCATTTCCACAGTGGAGAGTGATGCTGGGAACACTGATGGGAGGAAATAAGGACTTTGGTGGGAATGGCTCTTCTTGGGGGGGGGGAAGCACCTGGGACAGGTCCTGAGCAAAGTCTGGCATCCTAAAAAGGGACCTGTGAGAAGAAGGGTAGAAGCCGGGGGAAGGTGGCCAGAAGGAGACAGTGCTCCTCATGGAAACTCAGCAGCACTTACTGACCCCTAACCCTGCTGGGATGTCAAGTTTAAAATTCTCCTTACGCATCACCATGGGACAAGGGGAGAGAAGCAGAGGCCAACTTGCAGCGGGGTATGGCAGACAGAGACATTTTGGTTAAGAGATTTCTGGATTTCCACGGGAGCCAGCATCTCCCGGGTGGGTTTCATGGCTGATGCTGTGTGACTTGAGGATCAGAGCTAGTTAGGGTGAATTAAAATAGCAGCCACTATCTGTTTGCCTATCACAAGATCTTATCGATTTACTGTACCAATAAGTCAGCAAGTAGTATAGAAGAGACATGAAAAAATGTCCCCCTTTAAAAAAAAAAAAAGGGAAAAAAGAGGAAGCAGCAAGAGAATGCCTGTCTCCCAGTTGTAAACTTTAACTGCTTTTTGCTGTCACATGCCCGCTTAAGAAGTTATTAATCCCATTAAATACCGAATAAAGACAGTATCTGCCAAAGGATATGAGCCACTAATAAACTGTAATAACTAATTACAGTCACCCATTTATTTTCACTTCACTTTAAATTAAGTGTCTTGGCTACTTAATTGTGTACAGCAACTCCCTCCCTGTCTGTGCCAGACACAGCCCAGGTCTGATGCACGGACATCCCCGGGTGCTGGGAGTGCCTCCAGCACTAATTGCCTGGAGAGGCTTCACCAAATTAACTGCAAATGGTTGTTTAAAGCCCCTGAAATTTCCTTCCTCTCAGTTCTGAGCAGCCATGGAAAACGAGATTTGGAAGTGTGAAGGAGGCTGGGGAACAGCTTTGAGATGTGTGCGCAGGGGGGATTGTGTGGTTTTAATGAAGGCCCTCCCGGCATCAACAGATGGGCCCAAGGTGCTTCTGGTTTGTCAGGATGATCCAAAGCTCACAAAGGACTCCTGGGAGTCTTTCCCTCCCTCACCGCTGAAGCTGTGCTGGAGAAACTTTGGGAAACAGCTGCTTACAGTCTGGGGAAGAGGACAGCCCCATCAAATGCTGCCCACCAGCCCTTCTGGAGAGGCTATTTAATCACAAACCTCTGCAATTTCCCAATAGAGGTGGGAAAACAAGATCTACCCCTGCTGCCAGGGACTCCAGTGCACCAACAGACAGTAGTTGTCCTGACCACCCTGGGACCTCTTCCCCATATGTCTATTGATCCAGAAAAGCCACTGAAGCTCTGCCCGAGCTATGCTGTGGGTAGTTTTGTGCCTAGTCTCGTTCTTATATTGTCCTGTCTTGCTTTTGGGGCTTTCTGGACTGACCCTGGAGCTGTTATTGTCGCTCTGAACCTATCTGATTATCACTGGATAGTTGACTGAGCCTGCTGCTGCTGTGGGACCTGCTCTGCTCACCTCACTTGGGTGCTGTAGGTCTGTGTTCCCCCATTCAGGACACTGTCCCTACCTGCCTTGCTGCCACTCCTGGCTCCCAGATTGTTGCCCTTTGTGGGACAGCCCCATTCTTGCTACACGCCGGCACTTGCAGATAGCTCTGAGATCCAGGAGACTGCTGCTAAGGACCTGCATGAGCAGGCAGCAGCCTCCAAAACAGGGCTTTTCTTTATGGGGTGTGACTGGTCATCTGAGTATCTTTGCCTTCCTTGTGCTCCAGTGGGTCTGGCTGATGCATGCTTTCCAGCTAGGGTGAAAATGTTTGGAGACAAATGATCCTACAAGGTTCCTCTGACAAACGGGTACCAGTGCTTGGACTCACCACAGTTCACATCTCCTTTGTTCCAGGATCTCCTACCTGTCAGTTTTGCCTTCTGTAAGGGAAACAGTCACAGACCCTTATAACATTTATAACTCCAGAAAAGTCCAAAACCACCACAATGAGAACTGTTGCTGAGGTACTGGCTAGCACTTCTCAGTGCTCCTCCTCCTATGAATCCACTCTTCCTTATCCTTGTCTTCCACTAGCAAGAGATGAAGCCATTTCCTGGAGAGGGTTATGTTAATATTAACACATTATTTGTGTTAACTGGACAAACTCCCAGTTCCCAGGTAAGCAACCATTTTTCTCATATGGCTTTTTCATTTACAGAGGATGCAATTCCCAACCAAACTACAGTATCATGTGAAACTGAGATGAGATGTTTCTAAGTGAACCTGCCAGTTCAGTAAGACTGCTGCTCCCTGAAGCTACTGACAGCACCCACTGCAGCTGCTGCCCAGACCTGGCTTCTCATCAACACAGTTTCAGGAATTTAAATTTCTTTCTGAAGGCGCTTTAGCTGGGAAGTATCAGGTTGGTTTGTTTATCTTCCTGCAAACAGAATAGTAAGATCCTCTGTTGGGCAAGGAGAGCTGCTCTGATGGAGCATGAACTCCACGATCTGAAGCAGTTCATGACACAGGGAGAAGTTCATTGTGAGGTGGAAGGTCCTTTCCCTGTGCTTGTACCCTTGGGGCAGCATCTGTGGCTCGTGAGAGTGAATGAGATTCTGCTAGTCAGCTGCAGAGTTGGGGGCATCAGGATAAGGTGAAGGACTTAGACTAAGCTGGTCTCTCCAGAGGACCTACCACAGCCTAAGCTGTGAAACAAGCAGTAGCCCAGGTACTAGGAAAGCCAGCATCATCTGTGGCCTGTACCCACGACTGACTTCAATGTCCTGATCTTTCTGACTCTCCAGCATCCTGCATTACCACAGGGTCCAGCAACTCCAATGGTTTCTGCAGCCTTAGGAGAGGAGGGATAAGTCATATGCTGTTGGTGAGGATGAGGATCTCCTGAGTCCCTGGGATCGAAGCTAGATGGGTGGCTTTCCTGTTATAACTGTTATACAGGAGTGGTGAGGGAGGATGCTGCTGACCCTAGTAGAGAGGGAGCAGCTCCATGTCTGATCTTCCTGTGGTGAAGAACACTTTGCCGCACATACAGTGAGGATTGGCGTGATGGACAAAAGCTACAGACCTGGCTGGTTACAGTCTCTTCAGCTCAGCTCCTGCAGGTGAGCCTTTCCTCTCTGAAGACTAGGCTGATGGACATCGGCTGGAGGCAGTGAGCAGGGCTGACAGGACATGGGAGCAGCATCAAGGTGGCAAAGGAGCTGAGGCAGCTTGGGCTGAAGCTCCAGGGAGCAGCAGCCTGGCTGTGGAGCTCAAGGAAGGGTCTCCAGAGCTGAGGTCATATCAGCTGGGGACCAGCACATTCCTTCTGCTTTCTAGTTACCTTGAAATCACCCTGAACTCACACCAAAAAGTTAGGGTAGAAACAAAGTGTAATTAGAATGTCCAAATATAGGTAACCCAGTTACAGTATGTTAGCAGAGCCCTGAGAAGTCTGTCAGGCAGTGTTCAAGCTGTTAGAACATTTGACCAATACCACTCTGGGGAATCAGGCTTTCATGCAAGAACTTTTCATCCTAAAATTTCCTCCACAAAAAAGACAGAGGCTTGGAAACATGTATCATCTTCCTACACACACTCCCTTAAAGTTTCTGTTTGAGTTAAAAGTCCTCCTCCTGTCCTCCCCAAGGTTTTCTGTCAATGGTTTAGCCTGAAGCAGTCTTTGAGGTGCCCAGAGCTACTGGACATGGAATATGGAACCATCCTTGGAATGGGGTATGGGGACATCTCCCATGGTGTAGATGTCTCTGGTGCAGATATCTCTGAGCACATTGCCTTCAACTCCCTTTGGAGTCACACAAGAGACATGAGCACTTCTAGGGTGTGACTCATTTGACCTATAAAGGCAATCAATGGCTGTTGGCTTGTATGTCAAGATCTACAGCGTGGCTGGGTGAATTCCAGCCTTGCCTTTCTCAGAGGGCTGCATACTTTGACAAGTGCTCTACTCACCCACATCACAACACTGACATGATAATAAATCTTTCTGGGGTGATGGCAGGTTTGGCAGGTATCACCTCTAATCCAGGTTTTGAGGGATACCACAACAACATTTCTGTTCAAGAACAGTTGTGCTTTTTCCCCCACTATAACATGTCATAAAGCATCAGCTTGCTGCAAGACCTAAATTGTATGTTATGTCTAAATGGGGAAAATAAGAAAGAACATAAGCTCTGGCAAGATAAATGTAAAATCATAATAGGCAGGCCAAGAAATATTTTGAGGAACAACTTGCTAACAGTACAAAAAATACTAATAAATCTTTTAGAAACACATCATCAGCAGGAACACTGCCAGAGAGTCTACAAGGCCAGTAAATGAGTGAGGCATGAAAGGAACGGCTCAAGGAAGATAACATTAGAGCAGAAAAGCTAAATGAATTCTTCATATTGATGCTTGTTGTGGAGGAGCTTAGAGAAATTCTAGAAGAGGAACTTTTCTTTATGAGATGTGAATTGGAGGAACTGTCTCAAATAATGAAATGAATAGTTTCAAATCCCCATTGGGGTTTGGAAATGGCAGGCTCATGGATAATTATGATAAAAAGTAAAGGCATCTGCATAGCATTTATCAGGGGAAGTGATGCCTTGCAGACCCATTAGTGCTCTTCAGTGGAGAAAAGGAGCATGTGTAGAAGGATGACTTTATCCAAAAACTTTTAACAAGATCAAGTGGAAGTAGGCGTAGAACTAGGAAAATATAGGGAACAGCAAGAAGGATGTTCAAAAGTCAACTATGATTTCCATAGGGGAAAGATGAAACCGAAGGGAGCTCTTCCATCAGGAAAAGCAATGTCCCGGGATGTGCATTATTACTCTGCAATATTGACTTTCTTTGTCACCATGATAAGAAAACCCAAAGTGTTTCTTACCTCTTCCCATAGCAGAGCAGGATCAGAAAGCTCCAGTGATGTTTGGAGTTCAATGGAAAGAAATGAAGTTTTGCACAAAACCTCAGATAATTGGAGATGGGCCCAGGTTATATGCCAAGGAAAACTGGGACTTTTGATTCAGTGCTGGGTTCTTCTGGGGAAAGAAAATCATTATTCTAGTCATGTGCATCAGTTTCAGTATAACTGAAAAAACTCCAGTTCAAGCCTCTTTTCTCGTCAACTTTACAGTATAATCCACTGACAGGTGTCTTTGAAAATAAACAGCGGAATGATGAAAGCCAAAATTCAGCATGACTAGAGCCTTCTGGTGGGTAGATGCTGTGATATGAGTGCTTATATTCACCTCTGCTCCATGAGTGAAGGGGGGACGCTATACTGCAGTGGTTGCAGAACAAGTCTGTGCTTCATTACTTCTCAAAAGACAGATTTTTTTTTGTGTGATTTTTTTTTTTGTTTAGTTGTCATTGTTTTTCTACAAGGTCCTGAGCTTTGCTTTCCACTCCATAAAGAACCTCAACCTTAAGATTTTTCTGAAGTTGTCTCTTACTAGCTTCATCTAATGACCCCTAGCTCCTGTACTATAGATACAGAAGTCAATTCTCGTCCATCTCCTCTAGGTAGTAGCTCTGGCTTTTAGAGCCATCTACTGCAGTTGACTCTTTTACAGCCTGGTAAGTCCCAGGCTATTCAGATGTTACTGGTATGGAAGCCTTTCTGCATCTTTCTTCTTCTCTGTTGCTCTTTGAACTACTTCCAGTTCTGCTATAATCTTTCTGACTTACAGGATTGCACACTTTGGCATATATACAGGAGCTCTCTCCCATGCTGCAATGGCCAGCTCAGAGCTCACCATTTTACATATGAAGTTAGGAACATTTTTCCTCAAGCAGATGACTCTACAATTGTTTACACAGAATGTCAGTAGTCATTTTCACTGACCAATTATCAAGCCTGTCTGTAATTCTCTCTATTCAGCCCTTATTCGTTACCTTAAACAAACCAGTATCTCCTGAAAAACCCAGTATCATCAGCAAATTTCATGTCAGTATTCAACTGTTTTTCCAGGTTGTAAAAAACTATATTTGTGAAAACTGGGATGTATGAGGGACCAAACCCAGTTTTCATAAAACTTACGGGGAAATGAGGATTTGGCACCTAGAAACACAGCTACCTGCAAAAAAGTGGAACCATTTATCACCTATGTCCTATTGCCAGTAAAGCCCTACAAAGTCAAAAGAAGACAGAATTCATAGCTGGTATAATAATGTGCAAGTTCAGTGATATTAGGGGCAAACATGATCCTGGGCCAGATTTGAACATTTTGTTCAAAGAGGCAGCGGGGTCCCTCTCCCCTTTCCATTCCTCTCTGAGCTGGTCTGACAGCCTTCGTTTGGCAGTATTTGGTAACTGTTGTTTCACATTCAAAAACTTAATTTGATATATTTCATGTGTGTAAAAGTGGAACGTTTCATTAAAATCAATCTCTGGTAGAAAGAGTTTGAAACAAACAGTCAGTGGGATGTCACAGGAATCAATTACTCTCCTTTGTCAATGAGGACAGACCAGGGAGCAGTGGTTTGGTCTGTGATGGTGACAATTCAGAATCAGGATTATGAAAACCCCCTCTAGCTGGCTTCTGCCATGAAACAAGTTGTCAGTGGAGGTTTTAGTGACACGGGAAGCTCAAAAAGCAGAGCTGTTTGAAAACTGGGAGGTTTTCCCAGGGGAAATTTCTAAGTGAGACAAAATTGTCAAATGCTCTGCATTTAAGTTTCCAGGCAACAGCTGGAAACCAAAACCAACATTTTTTCATTTGGAATGGGATGGTTTTTAGCTCTGTTTTCAAACTGAAGGGTTCAGTTTTTGCAATGCCTCCTCCATGTTTCCCTCAGTGAGAAAGCCACAGAAAAACCAGACAATCAGGGAAAGCAACTTGAAGAAATAACAACTTTTCCACTCATAAAAAGAAATGTTCCAAATAACTCCTCAGCCCTTTTGCAGTTTTGAGAGCCTGTAGCTTTCTCTCTGCAAGAAGTACTTTCTTCACATTGTCGCAGTCACAGAATGCAGAGGCAAGTACTCTTGTTTCCCAGTTGAAAAAAAGGCAAATTTGAAGATTTGGGGAAAAAGAGAAAACCCATGAAATATTTTGCTTGGCTTCTACCCACCAGCATTTTCAAATTAGAATACATGGAATGAAAATTTTCATTAGTCACAGTTTCTGGAGAAATTGTTTTTAACAAATCCCCAAAACCTGAATAACAACAACAGTAAAACTCCAGAAGTCGTTTCACACAAATAAAATCTAGTCAGTACAAAGAGCTGGGTCTGTAAAACCAGAGGAAAGCCCAGCAGAGCGTGCCTTTGTGGGGGGTAGGGGTTGTGCTTTGGGTGCTGGTGACAGCACAAGCCAGGAGCATATATGCCTGCCCTACTCTCACCCTTTGGTTGCTCAACACATGTTGACCACAGCACGATGTCTTGAGCCAACAGCTACATTCCTGGGACATTTACTCTTTTAAGTGAAGGGTTTGATGTCTGGCGCAGAGGGGGCTCTGATGTTTTCTTTTTAGATTAAACATTGAGCTCTAATAGCTGCAGAAAAATTACTAACTCCAAGCTTGACAGTATCACCCTGGGACTGTAATTATGATGTTCAGTAACAAAGCAGTAGGCAGCACAAACTGCTGTGGTACTGCACTTTGCTTTTCCCTGTTCAGGGATGCTGCTGCTGCAACTTGGCTAACTGGGCCATACTGGTGAGAATCCACCCTGTGCCTACAGGAGCGAGGGCCCTGACGAAGCCAAGTCAAGGATGTCTCTGGTAATGCAGGTGCTATATATACAGAGGCCACTGCTGTCCTTTGCAGAGTCATGGATGCAGTTGTCTGACAGCAGATCTCTATGGCTGGAGGACACTGCTGGTTCTGTTTTCTTCACAGCTTCAGAGTCCACCATGATCCTGAGACTGTAAGCTCTGTTGAGGAAGCATCATTCTTGTAGCAGTTATGTGGGATTTAGTGGAGTTTTTCCTGAAAAACAGAGAATGACTCCACAGAGCAATCATAGGTCAAGCTCCCCCTGGATTACACCAGTGGGATTTGGGATCCTAGTTGCCTCCTGTGGATGTGGACCCTCATCATCACAGAATCAGTTAGACTGGAAGGACCTCTCAAGGTCATTAACCCCTCCCTGCTCAAGCAGGGTCAGCTACAGCGGGTTGTCCAAGATTGTGTCCAGCTGAGTTTTTAATATCTCCATGGGTAGAGACTCCACAACCTCTCTGGGCAATCTGTGCCAGTGTTTAACCACCCTCACAGTAAGAAACCTTTGTGTGTGTGTGTGCAGAGGGAATTTTATGGGTTTTAACTTGTGCCCATTACCTCTTGTCCTGTCAGTGGGTGCTCCTGAGAAGAGTCTGACTCTCACTTCTTCATTCTCTCCCACTGAGCATTTAAGCACATTGAAAAGATGTCCCTGAGCCTTCTCTTCTCTAGGATGTCCAGCTCTCCAGCCTCCTCTCATCTGTAAGAAGCTCTAATTCCTTTATTGTCATCATGGCTGGTGTTCAAAAGTAATCATTCCACCAAAGCTGCCAGGCTCCTTTCTGAACCCAAAATAAAGAGGAAAAGGGGGCAGAAGAAAATCCATGGTGCTTGGGGAAACCCAGATATCAGCTCACATTTTAGTCATCTTTCCTTGGTCAGTTCACTAGGTCACTGGTGCAGGACATTATGCCATGATTTTCTCTCCAGGCTCTGGCTGAGGATCTCCTTGTTTTCCTGCAGGGGAACATATAACTGGATGCTTCTCAGTCCCTTTCTTTCAACACCTTTGTCTATAAGGTGGTTGGAGATTCAATACCTTACTGATCTGCAAATAAAAGTTTATTATTACTCCCCAAGCTCAGAAGAAGCCTTAGTGAAACATATACATTATGCCGAAGTCAGGGAAAATGTCTGCTTACCTACCAAATGTGAAAGGAGTCCTCCTGTTCCTCAAGTCTGGTGACCCCAGCTCTCCTCTTCATGTGCTCACCTTCTGGAGCTGCTTGTCTTTGTGCAGGCCTGAGGTCTCCTTTCCTACACAGGTCTTTACTTGCCTCATGTTCCTCTGCTGTTTTTTCACTCAAGTTTTATTTTATGATGATAGATGTATGTTCCTAGAGCAGATGATACCCCTTTATACGGATTTGGAATGATTCACCCACCAAGAGAAACACAAAGAAGTCCAGTGTATGGGGTGGGAACCCACAACTCCCTTTCCTAGGTGAGAGCTCCAGAAAGTAACTTGAAAACACCTGTCCTTTCTGCTTTCTCTCCTTCTGGACCTTGAAACCTTTCCCGCAGTTTCCACCACAGCTACTCCTACCTACAGCACTCCATAGCTCCGTGGACAGATGTGGGTCCAAGGAGGGCATCTAGCTTGGGTCTCCCACTTGATCGGTGCTTCATTAACAAGTGGGCAGTTGCATAAGAGGTGAGCAACAATGGAAACCCTCATGTCTATGCTAGGATGGAGCAAGACTACTCCCACCACAAAAGGACTCCAGGAGGCTGTTGGAAGGCCTGGGGTTGGGGCCCAAATACAGTCCTCCCTGGAGCATTTCCTAATGCATTGGGTGGAGAATGCAGTATCGACAGCCAGTGTTGGGAAGATTTAGGCCAACCTCTCCTCAGAAACGTACCTCCACCCTGCTCACAACAGCGTGCAGCGCTATATCTGAGACAATCTGCCTTGTGCTACTTTGTGCCCTTGACACAAATCCGCGCTTCTTTTTCATCTAAAGAAAAGAATTGCAACAGCATCTCCCTGCTCAGTCTTGTTTGCACTGTGGGCCATTTGCTGCGTATGAAAACAAAAAGTCGGAAACCTGAAAGTCATTAATTTGACTCAGTTTTGAGTGTTCCTTTGGGACTGCACTCAGCTGGTTCTCTCTCCTCTGTGCTGATGCAGCACCCCATTCTGACTCCTCTTCTGCCTAATGAAGATAAGTAGCGCCTCGTGGTCACACAGGTATTTGCTGTGCACCGTCAGAGGGGGACAACAGAGCACTTGCAGGAGTGTTTTGTTTTGGTATGGGAAAACAGAGTAAGCAGATAAACAAATCAAATTATGTTTGCTCTGAGGGGAGTGCATTTCCCTCAAGCTCTTGAACAGCCTTCCAACAGGGCCCGGAGCCAAGGGCCAGAAGTTATCTTCTTTTTAAAGACTTATTTCCAAAAAGAATTGTATGCCATGCTGGTTTCAATAGATGGGACTGGTCGCACTGTGAGGAGTCCCCTCTGGTCCCACATTCCTTCATCCTCACAGTGCACGATACTCTGTGCAGTGCTAATGAACCTTCATTTAACTGAGAGATATTTGCTTCTTAATTTGTGAATATTGTTACTCTCCCCTCCTCGGTCACTGAAAGATTGGGGGTTTTTTGGTAAAACTACTTGTCCTACACTCAGTGCAAATGGCACAAGGTCTCCCAGTACTTGTGTTTCCATCTCGGGTCCCTGGGTTTGCTCATGAGATGGAAACAAATCTCCCAAATGCCATATAACAGACTGTATTTCAAAAGCTATGCTCCCCAGGATGCTTCCCAGCTGCTCCGTTTCCCTCTCCCACTTTAATCCATTCCCAGTCTTTCCCCAGAAAACACGGTTTTGGCCTTGATCACATCGTTCTCAGGAACTAGCTCAGCCCTCTGGATTGTGCTGCCAGACCAAATAAAGATGAACTTTGCCTTCAAACAAAAGGCAGAACCTTTCATCTCCATTTTTGCATAACTCCTTGGTTAATTGCATCACACTTCCACAGATGGAGTTGATAGCTCTCCCAAATAGTGGAAAACAAAATAAAACCAGTAATAAAAATAACTGGCCTAAACCTTGTTCTTGCCACCAGTGCTGGCAAAGAGATAATTTTGTTGTTGTTCCTTGTGATAGATGCTCCGATCCTGTGGTGACTGCTGACTCCAGGATCTGTGTGTCGAGAAGTGTAAATTGGCAGCACAAGTCCTCACCTCCCTCCTCCTGCTGTGCCTGCTCGTGCTTCGAGTCATGAAGTTCCTCATTATCTTCAGGGAGATGGGCTGCAACAGGAGACAATGCTCCCCTGCCTCGCCTGTGTCCAAGGGGCTTTCTTGGGGCAGGAGGGTGCCTTTTGCCAGGTCCTGACCCCATGTGACAACTCCGTGACCTCCGTGGTGCTTTCAGGTCTGTGCTATTTCACAACCATCCTGACTTCCTATTGAAAACGTTGAGTTACGTGTGATGAATGAAACCTTCAAAAAAAAGAAGTAATTTGAATTTCTGAATGATGTAAATGTTTGAATGTGGCTGCAAGAGCTTCTGAGCTGAGGCGTGAGCAACAGCAGAGAGTCCCTTTGTCATTCCCATCCCATGTGCAGCCCAAACCCAGAGCCAGGACTGGCTCCTGCTGTGGCTTATCTGCTCAGACATCAGCTGCAATCACAGTGCTGCCATCCTTGATGTCAACAGAGCAGACATGGAAAAAATAAACATTATCTACACATTCCCCATGGTTTAACTGTAAACTCCATTGCCTGGAAATTAGGGAGGGACTATCAAAAATGTCTAGTTTGTTGGAAATCCATCATCTTCTGTTTCTTTACTGTCTAACCCAGATCAGAGTACAGGCTCTGTTTTCACAGGAAAGGTCTCCTGGCCACAGGGTTGGTAGCTCAGCCCTGAGTTTCACCGTGAGGGCTAACACAGTAATGTGGAGGGACTCCCCACTTGAGCTGCCACGTGCTTCTCAGTGGTGGAGGGAGGATAGGGTTGACTTGTACCAGGTGAAACAGAGAAAGCCAAGAAAGAGCAGAAGTAGGTGCCCCTGTAGACCAGGTTGGTGATCAGGAAAAGCAAGACTGGGGGTACTGTAGCCAGCCAGCAGGACCTGGTCAAAGTTGTCCCCAAAACCTTCCAGTAGGTTTATATTTTCTATCCCTCCTCCTGATGCCCCGCAACAACCAGCATTGGAAGGGACGGATGCATGGTTGAACTAATGAAGTCTGCAAAAGCAGATGCCAAATCCTGGGTAGGGGGTATCACATCAGGCATTGAGGCTGACCATCAAATGGACTTCAGTGATGAGCATTTCACCTCCCTGTCCATTGTCGTCCAAGAGATGGGCTCTGCGGACTGTACCATGGGGAGGACTGTGAAACAGGGGACTTAAATTCCACATTCCAGACTCATGGTGTCGCAGAGGGATCTCATCTTTCATTGATTTACAGTTATATTTTAGGGAATTGACTGTCTTTCATAGCTTCACAGAGAAATCTGGAAAGGACATAAGTATGACCCAAGAATTCACACTCAAAAAAAGACAGAGACCGAATATATAAAATTATATCGAGGTGTGTGTGTTTATATATGTATGTTTAAAATAACCTTATAACTTCACAGCAAATCTAGGTATTTCAGGAAGAAATGGACTTGTGATACACAGGGTCCGTTGGAAATAATACTGCTTTGTGTTTCAAATAGCTTGCAGTAGAAGAACAAAATAGTTTTTTTTGTTTTAGCTTCCCTTCTCTGTGAAGGTCTCACCAGTGGTAATTTTTTTCCCTGGGGCTTGTCTAATGGCTACCCTCATGGCCTGCCTGCCTTTGTCACCTGGCCCAGCAGTATAATCAGAGCAGGCTCCACAGATGCACCATCCAGTGGAATTAATACTCTATCACATAAAAGGGTCACAGCAAGCATGAGGATGTTATTCTTTTCTGTGACAGAGAGAACAAGGCCTTTTGTCAAATCATAACATTGCACAGTGTACTGAAAAATAAATGCAGTTTTCTGCCAGGTTCACTTGAGGCTGCTGAACTCCATTCGAAGCCAAGCATCTTCCCCCAACCAATGAATATGCAGCAATGCTGGTGCCAAAGGTCCTTCTCATGTATGAACAAGTACCTCATCTCTCTGAAGCCTCGAAGCATTGCTCCTCTTCTACTTAAGCCTCTGCCCTCCTGCCAGACAAATCCCCAGCCAGGGGAAGTGGCTGGAATAGCTGAAAGAAGAAGCTTGTATGAGAAACGGGAGGTAAGCAGGACAGCTCTTTGCTCCAGCATCCCCAGCCCTGCTCCTGGAGGCCTCCGCGTCCTCAGCCAACTGCCTTCCACCAGAGTGGGCTCTTTCTCCTCCCCATCCACCAGCCTGAGTGAAATTCTGCTCACTTAAATTTTCACATCTATATTACAGCACTATTATTATTGTTATCTATTAGACTGTGACACGTACAACTCAGTCCTTGGCTGGGAGCTCACCTGGGCTCAACACAGGAACCTGTTAAAGGCTGCAGTGGGGGGTGGGGGTGTGTGTTCTCCTAGCCCCACACAGCTCTGTCCTTTGGTCACCACTGATCAAAGCCACTGCCTAAGGGCACCACACTGCTTTATCTGGTGAAGAGTTAATGAAGCACGCCCATTATTTTGCACAAAGGGAGCTGTTGAGGTGTTGAAAAGATTTATCACCTTGGTCCCTGGTCCCCTGGTCACCCTGGTCCCTGGACTGAGCTTGGGGATGGGGAGTTCCTCTCCTGGGGTCTCTGTGAGAGATGAGGAGGTCAGCTCTGGTGAACCATGGAGGGGTCCAAGTCTGAGACTGGGGCCAGATTCATCCATCTGAGCAAGAGTCTGCAGTTAGACACCTGAGCCTGGGCCAACCTAGTCCCCACCAGTGGAGACACATGCCAGCAGAGAGTGGGTCACCTCAGAGGTCAGGAGCCTCACCCTGAGAGGCCTTCACCCCTCCTTGCTTAAGGCAGAGAGCTGAGGAAACTGAGGTCTGGTGGGAGATGTTCAGTTCTTAGAGAGCGAGAGTAGTGAGGTGAGCTCAGGACAATTTCCAAGGCAATGAACTTGCTGAACGGTATTTCAAAGAATCTGATCACACTTACTATGGTATCAAGCTAAACAGCTTTAGGAACTGGAACAACTGTGCCTGACAAACTATGCTTATTACAGTGAGTAAGACTAATGCACTTGTGATAAAATGCGCTTACCTCATGGCAGCAGGTACTAAACTTCTGGACAACTGAGCGATTCATAGCCATGAATCCACTTGAGGATGATAACAGTCTTTAGTGTAACGGAGCCCTCCTTGGAAGTTAGTCTGTTCTTTAATTGCCATCCTTGGCAAAGGTGTTAAAAGAAAAATATAGCCACCTTTTTAGCTGAAAATCTTATGGGCCTTGAAGTAGCAACGAAGATGAATAAGGCAAGGCTGCTGGCTTTATTGGGTTTGTTCACTGCATTTAGAAACAAAAATCATGAGCCGTGGAAAATTGGTAAATATCTCACACTCTGCGCACAGTGCAGAGGAGTCAGGTTGCCAGCCAGCTCGCTTCTCATCTGAAGAGCTGCAGCTGAGCTCCAAAGCTGAGCCAGGCAGATCCTCAACACCAGCAGGCTCCTCAAGGACAGCCTTTGCCCCGGGGCTGTGTGCTTTAGCCATCTGGGCGAGCTGCCCTCCTCAACAAGAAGGGCAAAAGAGCAAGCAGAGGCTTGCAGCTGACACCATCTTGGTGACATGCCAGGGAAAATGTCATAGACCAGACTCTCTCTGGGTGAACTGAGCAGGGCTGGATGCATTGGCCAGGGCTTGGGGTAGGGACTGTGTCTGCATGGCATGGCTTGGGGAGTGCATAAGTGGGCCAGGGGGACCACAGAACACCCTACCTCTTCCGTTAAACCCAGGCTTGTGATATGCCAGACTGACACCTGGTCCCTTCCCTCATCAGCAGGGTCTGGTTCAGTGAGATGTGGCCATCAGTCTGTGCCCACAGCCTACACAAGGATTAGGCACCACTCAGATTTGTACAGTCCCTTCAGCTTTATCCCCATGTCCCTGGGCATTGACCCCCATGGGAAGCAACTGGGCAACCCATGGACGCAAGTGGTGGACAAAGCTCTTGTGACACAAGGTGGAGGGTTATGCCTCAGGCCTGGTGGCAATTTTGGTGCTGTGGGGAGCTGTGCCCACAAGGAAAATCCAGACTACTTCAAGGTGATGTTAGTGTGCCTAACAGGGAGTGCTCACCTGGTGACAGCAGTAACTGGGCCTCGTGGGCCAGTCTCCCTGGAAAGGCCAGTGGCCCTGGGTGTGTGGGAGCAAACAGGCACATACTCACGCTCTGTTTTATCCATGTGAGAGGCAGCTTCAGCCTAGAAGATGAGAAGTGGTGTGAGCCGGGAGCTGAAACCAGTTTCTTTTCTCTGTTCCTTCACAAGGTTCATTACCATGGGCTCAGTCCTGTTCTCATGTGCGTACACAGCTGCAGGGGCATGGCAGGCCCCAGGTACTGACATCTTGAGGGCCTTTGAAGCTGATAGCTGCCCATCTTTATCATGTTTACCTTCTTCCTCTCTACTCCATTTGCAATAAACACTTTTATTGTCTCTTCTCTGTCTTCAGGCAGGCAGCAATGTGCATTTAAGCAAGGAAAGAAAGCTGCACACTGGCTCTCTGTGCGTGGGAGCAGAGGCACAGGATGGCATACCAGGCTTGGGAGACCTGTATCTTCCCCATGTCAGCACAACGTAGACCTTCAGGATCCCACAACCCTTCTCATGTGATTCCAGTCGTACAGCACTGAGGAGCTCAACTTCACTCCCAGAGTGACCTGCAATACTGCAGGGATAGGGGAGGGCTTAAATACAAGGAAGCTTAAGGACTTAAAGCTTAAAGTTCGGGACTCAACACACTAAACAGGGGAGTATTGAGCGCTAATTAAACCAGGAACTGTGGAAATGCTTATTTTGTAAGGTCTGCCTTCCTCCCATTTAATTGAGCAGCTTGGGAATCTGCTGAGAGAAAAAAAAATCTACCCTGTCAAGTGTATGGTGCATATACCTTTGGCCTCTAAGGGATGCTTACAGCATCTATAGCTTCAATGCATCACTTAGGTAAAGAAAACCTGGGGTCACAGTAAAAAATATAGTTCTTAAGCCTATGCAATAGGGGCAGTCTCTGAAACATGATGTCTCTGCCATTTCTCAGGTCTTTAGGGCACTCTCTGTTCTCTTAACTCTTCAGGTCGTCTTAGGACATGCAACTGTGAAGAGGGAATTTTAACTACTGAAGTATAGAAAGACAATGTCACCTGGGTCAAATGAACTGGTGATGATGGAGTGGAGTCAAGAGGAGAAGGAAGGCACTCACACCTGGTACTTGAACCTCAAGACCTCAAATCTCTGAAGGAGGGAGAGCAGAGCTGTAGAGCTTCAGTGGTCCAGGAAATGAAGGTCAAGTTCTGTTGTGTGGCTGGTATTCAGACATTTTTACTTACTCCTTTTAATTTTTGACTTCATGAAAAATTCAAATGGGTTGTAGGTGCTGCCTACATCTTGTAGGTGAAGTGAGAATGAGAATTACACTGGACAAGCTGAAATTTCCTTGCTACCTGCTGCTAGAGGCAACGGCTGCTGGGAACATCTTTGCCACAGACAGAGCTAGTGGGAGGAACTGTAATTTCCCCATAGGCTCAGCTCTGCAGAAAATCCTCCTTCCGCTTGCCCTTACCCCACCTCTCTCCAAAAGACACTGTAGGCTGTGAAAATGATGAGGACAATAAAATGTGTTGCTCAATTATCCTGTATAGGAGTTGATATAATTCCATCCCACAAGCACAGAGTGCGCAGCCTCCTGTGTCCCATAGATTAACACAGTGTGCTTTACACGTGCTACGGAGAAGATTAGGGAATCAAGGGAGATAGAGGGGCCAGCTTTTATTTAATCTAATGGTTGTTCTATCCGATTTCCTGCAGGCTCTTTTGATTTTCAGTAAGCAGGCAATAGAGATCAGCTGGCTTTTTAAAGGCTTGTCAACACAATTCCTGATAAATAAAGATGAGCTTCTACAAGCAAGTATTCTCTGTGAAACAAAGGAGATAGTACCCTGGGATCATCTGGCCAGGGGCACAGGAGCAGGGAGAGTATGACAGGGAAGAATTAACATGCAGAGTCTGGAATCTAATATTTCCAACCATAATAAGCAACAGGAAGAATGTGAAGAGCTGTAGAAAATCAATTTAAAATGCAAACCCAGAACGGATGTGAATGCTCCGCTCTGGAGTAAGTGTGCTCAATGTCCCTTAGGGGTATAGTGCTGTTTGATGGCTTCTTACTCCTCCTCATGTCACCAGGGGAGCCCCCAGGTGAGGGTCCTGCACCAGAAGGACACAAGTTCAGCTTGTGCCAATGGCACTGTCTCCCTCATGATAATCCTAGCAACACAAGGAGAGGCTTCCAAGAGCTCCTGGCATAGGATTTCATTTCAGATGACTATACCTAAATGCAGATATCGGTATCTCAAGGGCCTTACACCCCTAGGGCTGTGCACCCAAGCTGAGTCCTAACAGCAGTATGGAGGGCTAATTTAGATGTCTAAATGCAGACTACTACAGTCCGCTGATAAGTTGTCATCCCAGAGTTAGAACTGGTGTCCCAAGGGGGACAATTCTAAATTGCAATGTGGTAAACATCTTGCTGGTTCCGATATAAGCCAGGAGCTGGAGGGAATGAACCAGTGGGGTGACAGGACCAAATGCTGACTATAAACACTCATCTGCTCTAGAAGGGTCCATGACTGGGCTTTTTGCCTCTCCCTGAAATGTCCATGTCCAGTGCACACTTCTCCCAGAACTGGCCTCTGTTGCTTCATTCCCCGTAGAAGGGTGTTAGGTCCTGAAGGGTGCTGGCAGGGCTGTTTTCATGGAAAGGGGAAGGTCACTCAGAAAGCTCTTGGGACAGGCAGGAAGGATCTGGCTGTTCTCTGTTGGTCTGATATCTATGTGACGTTTGTCATACAAGGAGTTATACCTGCTCTGTGTAATACCTACCACACATGCTTTTATAGGCCACTTTTTATAGGCATTCCTCTTGCACAGCATTCACTGCTGATGTGATCATCCTCTATGTCTCCAGAAGATGTGTCTTGCGTGGCTCCTATCTCCTGTTAATGAGATTGCATATCTCTGTCATTTTATTTTGTCCTGTGACTCTCTGTCACCAGCTGACTAAGGCTCCCAGCCCCATGCATGCGTGGGAGACTCCTCATTAAAACATAGTTGCTGAGGGGATTCACATCTGTTCCCATGCTGGCAGGGCTCTGACAACAATTTCATATGGCATGACAGGTTGTAGAACAGAGTTGTTCCGATCATTTCTGTCTGTCCCATGGCTCTTGCTCTCATTATCTCCATCAACACTGAAGACCTGTAAAACTGGGGAGGGGACAGTGGGAATATTTTCCACAAAAGATTTGATTTTTGAGTGAAGGAGAGTATCAAACATGAGTTTCTTCTTGGTGGCTCCAGACACTTGTGCAAAAGCAGGTGTCTGTCTCAGCTGGGGTCCAAAGGGAGTGCAGAATTACAGATATGTTTAAAAAGCAAGCAGCTCTTTATCCAGCACCTGCAGTCAGTGCAGAGATGGTATAATGAATTCACATCACCTTCCCTTGCCCTTCAGTGAAAGAAGTGAAAGAGAAGTCAAGATCTGGTGCGCTTGCCAAATATGTCAACAGCTATACACAACTTAGAGCAGCCCCAGACTGTCCAAGCTACTCCTGGCATCTGCTGTACCCTCAGTCAGCTGGTGGAACAGAGAAGTTTGGAGTCACTCTCCCATCCCATTTCCCTCAGCTGCACTCAGTGCACCCCGTTGGAGAAGTTAGCTAGATCTGCCAGGGCTAGTCAAAGTGGTTTTGTGATGGTCAAAGCTTGTAGGGTTTACTTACCTCTCCCAAGAGACTCCATAAGTGAGTATCTTTGATAGAGGACTCTTCTCACTAGAGTTATGCTGACTTCCTAGTGTCCCTCCTGGCCCACTGTGCTGAATGTAGTGCCTAGTCCCCATATGCGCAGGGCTAATCAAGTTTTTGGGGTGTTTCATCTAGCCCAGAACTTGATGTGGACTAGACTTGTTCTTGGCAGTGACTTCCTGCCCCATCAATCATCCTGAGTGCTGGAGAAAATCTAAATATCCACCTGCTCTTCTCTGGGTATGTATGATTTCCTCCCCTGAGTGAATCCTGGTCAGTGTGGCAAGGTCACTGTCCACTTAAAGGCCATGTGCTGAAGAAGAACAGCCTGAGGAGTGGTTTGTCAGCAGCCTGATGCAGAGAGAGGCAAAGATACCTCATTCTCACCATTAAGCAATTGCTCATGCTAAGGTTTGTTAGCTACTTGCTGTATTAAAGTCCATCTTTATAACAAACTCCAACTCAGAGATCTTCTTTGTGACCACCTGCAAGCATTGAAGTTTCCTCCAAGAGAGCACAATTACTGAATGCCCTTCTTTTAACACTGCATTTGGAATTCTGGATCCAGTGATCCCAGTAGTCCCTGATTTACTCTCAGAGCCACCTTTCCTTTTGAGTTAGGGGTGCCAGAGCCAGACCCAACTGTCCTTCCAGCTGCCTCCCCTTCACGTGGAAGAACACAGCAGCACTGTCCTGAGCATCGGCCCCCACAGCATCAGTTTGTGGTGCTGTTTCACTAGCAGACAGTCCAGGACATTCCCTTGCAGAAGCTTTCTGAAATGTCAAAGAACTCTGCTTTTTTTTTTTAAGAAGTCAGATGACAGAACCTAGAAAAGTCTGGGGGCAATGACTACTTCAGGATTTTGTCCCAGGCGTAAGAGTCGGGGCATAGGATGGCTGCAGGAAGCCACAGGCTCCTCCATGGTCTCTGCCAGGTCCATGCAGCATGGCCATGTGATGGTCACCCCAGACGGCCCAGCCATGCTGGCAGTATCATTCCCTATTATCTCTTCTGTTACATTCTATTCCCTATTCCCTTTCCTTCTGCTATAGAGACATGGACTGTGAATGGGAGTGGCAGCAGGATGGGCTGTGTGCTGATGGGGAGCATGGAGATTGCTTGGGTCCTGGCTGCACTTCACCCTTCCAGAAGGGACAAGAGACCTCAGCCTTAAGGTACTTGAGATAATAGGTCTCTGGTAAATAAACTCAGCAGATTTTGCCGCAGCTCTTGAAAATATTACTGCCTCAGCTGCCTACTCTGTCTCTCCACTGTCCCTGCAGCACAGGGTGGGCTGGACATTAGTTACTGCAGACACTTCAGACTGGCAATTTGTGCAAACTTGCTTTCAGCAGCAGCTTAATCAAGTAGGCTGAGGTGAATCAGGGTGATTGCAGCGTGGATGCACCTCTCCTTCCTTCCATCAGCTTTGACCCAGTGAGTTCTAACTTGTGGCAGCGCAACAGGGGCAGATGCTTGGACCACAACAGCTTTAACAACCAGGGCTAAATCTCAGAGACCTGTGAGTATAATGGCGCCCTGTGCCTCACACAGTTCTGTCAGCACAATGCTCACAGGGGGAGCAAGGGCTGGGGAGAAGAACTAGCAGGCTTCTTAGACCCTTTTTGTTTGCAGTCAGTGCAGCGTCACTTGTGTTTGTCTTATGCATTGACATGATTAGGCCCCTTTCTGCTGATGGTCATCTCCCTGCTAAGGCATCCAGGAAAACCCTGAAGATTGCAGGTGTCCTGATGCTCGGGGAGATCTGTATTGATTTATGAGTTGATATGTGAGTCTGGCAGGATTGCAAACCCCTTCCTGACTTTAAACATGCTCAGCAGAGGCAGCATGGTTCATAGACTGAAAAGGGAGGTATTCAAAATGCTCCAGGTATGGAACACACTTGCCTGGCAGAAAGGCCAAGGCAAGACCCTTTTTGTGCTGCTGTCCTTAGAGGACTTGGCTCATTTCAGGGCTCAGCCTTAGTGGTATCAATCACAGCTCCAGCATTTTTTCCCCACATCAATGTGCAACACACCTCTACCAACCAGGCAAGCAGCATTCTGGGCACACAATGTGGAGAGATGACAGCAGCAGGATCCCTTGGTCTATCTGTTTGCTTTGTTGTATCTCATCACATACCATCAAATACCCTGGGTGACCAGTGGACATTGCTGCATCCAGAGACTGAGGAGGGCAACTCCAGAAGGGCTTCTCCTCACTGCACTTGTTCTACAGAAGAAGCCCAGAGCAACAAATGGCTGTCTGGGGTGGGTCCTGCAGCTGATGGAGAACCCACTTGTGTCTGTCTACAGATGTTTGCAGAATAGCTGACGCTATTCTGTTATCAGTGGAGAGTTCTTCCCCTCAGGGTGTACCCTATTCTTCTTCACGTGGCCCACATGTCCAAAGGCAAGTCAGGATGGGGGACACCTCTGCTCCAGTTAAGCCAAGGAGTCATGAAGTCTGATTTCCTGGACGCAGTTTGTATTGCCCCTGCTGCTGTCAACAGTACAAGCAGGACAATTTTGGGGAGTTCACTAGCCCTTGTGACTGTACAGCATTACTTTTGGTTCCTGTGTTTCTCCATTGGCATGTGTTTGATTAAAATGGCAAACTTCTAGACTATCTCAAATGAAAAGCTCTTTCTGAAGACCCCCAAGTCCCTGATAAAGCAGGTGACTCTAGTGGGGTGTCCTAAAGTGTAGGACTGTTAGCATGAGCCGTTTGAAATCTGGTATACAATGAAAAGCTGTCTTTGTGTACTGGGGAATGAGTGAGTATGTTTTGCATTCTGAGAGATATGTATGAAAAAGATTATGAGATGCTCACCTTTCCTTCTGCTACAGAGATATGGACTGTGAATGGGGAGTGGCAGCAGGATGGGCTGTGTGCCGATGGGGAGCATGGAGCTTGCTTGGGTTCTGGCTGCAGTTTACCCTCCCAGAAGAGACAAGAGACCTCAGCCTTAAGGTACTTGAGATAATAAGTCACCTTCTTCTTAGCTGCCTAGGGACTAGATGCTCTCCAGCGGCCCCTTCCAGCCTAATTTTTTTCTGATTTATTCTAAACCATGTTCCTCTTGTGAACTTCAACAACAGAAAATGCAAAATCATGCACCTGGGAAGGACTAACCTCATGCACCAATACTCATTGATGGCTGAGTGGCTGGAAAGAAGCTTGGTGGAAAAGGTCCTGGGGTGCTGGTGAGCAGCAAGTTGAACATAAGCCAGAAATGTGCCCCTGTGGCTACAAAGGCCAAAGGTGTTCTCTTCTTGGATCATTTCTGCTCTCCAATGCAAGGAACAGAAACAACAGGCAAGGCCAACCCTGGATCTTCTAAGAAAACTTGATGGTTGCTAATGAGACTACTATTCTTCACTACTTAAGGTAAAAGAAAGAAGAAAAACCACCCCCACTGAGGCCAGACTCTGTTAGCAGGAGAGAACCTAACTAGGAATATGGAACAATTTCCAAAAAGATTCTGGCACAGGTGTGGGATGTCTTGGGATGTCCAGGTGCTAAGCAGGGCAGCATTAACTGATTGCTACACAGTTTGCCAAGGAGGTCCAAATTCCCAAATCAGCATCCTCCTTTGATTAGGATGGGACAGCAATGAATGGCTCCATCATCCCCTTGCCTTAAACCAGTCCCCATGAATATATGGGAGGGGTGCAGAGAACTCTACAGTTAAGGCACTGTGACGGGATTGGCAAACAAAGGATCATCTAGAGATAGATGGGGAGTAAATGTGCAGGGCAGGAGGAAAAATATACTATGAATTGCATACAGGAGCATGCAATGCTAGGTAATGGCAAGAGAGATAAATAGTCTCACATTCTGAACACCTGACACACAAGAGAGACTGGTCATTAAACACTGCCTCTGAGCAACGTCCTTTTGTTTCCCAAATGAATTCAGCCATTCCACTAAACACCACTTCTCTACCCACTGCAAGACACCAGTGAATGGCAATCAGAGATTCTCATCAATGGGATGCTGTCACTGTCATAGGCAGCATGCTGAGGTGGGAATCCACAAGCGATGGGTCAGCCATGGATTGAATTGGTTTGGCATGATACGGTGGACTTTGTAATTACCGAGGCTGCTTTTAAACTTCCTTTAAAGGCCAAGGGAACAATTTTTGATTTATGAAATAATATCTTTTCGTTTTCTAAAGTAAATATTTGGTGTCTGCTAAGGTTGACTCTAATTCATATCTTGCTGCAGGGTAAGTTCTGTAATAATGTCACTGTGTTTGTGATAACAGACAATAGCTTTGTTATAGACTATGGGAATTCATATACCAACCAGTGTTGCAGCAGAGAATCCCAAAGGAGAGGGACAAGGGAAATGGCTACTGTTTATTACTGCTGGAACATTAGCAGCAGCTACGTTAGGTCACCTAAAGACTTCTGTACTAGATGCTTTCTAACTGCTCATAACTTTTCAAAGCTTTGCAATTTTCTGCTTGTCATAATTTTTTTCTTTATGTGTGATCCTAGCTGATCCAACCATTTTTTTCTCAGAGAGAACATCTTATGAAAAAAAACATAAATTTTGCAACCATTCTGATGAAACATGGTTGATTGACCATCCCTGGTCAGCAGAGCACTGTGGTACCACATTGATGGAAAGAGTAATTTACCTACTTATAGGAGGCCCTTCCTGTTTCAATACCTGCTCTAATGGGTGAAGACAACAGGACTGGTAATTTCTCCTCTACTCTTATGCAAGAGGTTCATTCTACAAAGAACACACTTGCTAAAGCAGGCATGCTATAGTGGGAAGGGTGCAGGAGCTGTGGGAAAACAGCCATGATTGTGTCTTCTGTGTGGACTAGGAACTGTGAAGGATTTCATTCAGAGGCAGGCAGCTATAGGCAGAAGAACAAATGTCCAAGTTTACCTCTAGATCAAAAAAATATTCAGAATTACTTTTGTGAAGTCTATCACTGCACCCTCTTGCTGAAGGAGATGAACAAGCTTGACTGAGTCAGGCAAAGAATCATAGAATCATGTAGGTTGGAAGGGACCTTTAAGATCATTGAGTCCAACCATAATACTGCCAAAACCCCTACTAAACCATGTCCCTAGATTATGAAAGCGTTGGTTACGTTAATACGCTGACAAAAGCCTGCAAAAAGCCTTGAGTGAGGACTAAAAAGGCAGACTTGAAGAGCAAGGTGGAGAGAGGGATGCTGAAAGCTGCAACAGCAGAATACACTGCCACCTGGAAGTAGGATGTCAGGATAAACTTAGTCAGTGACCTTAGTTTCAGCAGTTTCAACCTGTTGGCTTTGTTAATAGCTAAGAGCCGCTAACATCCGCTCTTCTTGGTTTGTCTGGTAAGACTGAACAAGCCTCTGGTTTGACAGTTTGTTCCTATATCCAAGTGCCTCCAGGTCCCACAGAAGAGTTCAGCCGGACAGTGAAGTCCTGGCAGGCTTGAGGAGCAGTAATGCTGCTAGACAGGAATGACTCTCTGGTCCCTGTAGGAATAATTTCAGACATCTGCCTGTGAATCCCACAGTATTTGGATTCAATCATGGAGAGATGCAAGATGTAGCAAGCTCAGACTAGTCTCTGCTGTTTTTCAGACATGCCTCCTTTTTATTTTTCTTTGAAAATTCTTACATCATTTCCTCATTTGAAGTCTCTTCTTTTTGAGATCATCATAGGAAAAAAAAAAAAAGAAATAAATGGCTGAAGCAGAGTTTTATCTGACTCAGGATGCTGGTGGGCTGCTTAACAAAGACAATTTCCTTCTGGGTTTGCCTGTATTACAATAGTACCCAGCTCTTTAAGTGTCTTTCATCAGGTGATCTCAAAGCATTTCACAGGCATTAAGGACCCACTGTCATGACTGTTGTCAAGGCTAGAAGAATCCACTGTATGCTTAATTGTAAATGCACCATTCTTCTAACTTTCTGACGACAGCTCCAACCTTCATCGTATTTTTCATGTCTAGGCTCATCCCAGAGGAGAGTGCTTTGTCTGTATGAGTAAGTGCTGAATTGGACAGGCTATTTTTGAGTTATGGGTGTCTGAGAAAGCATTCTGCTTTTCAGTTTCTTGGAAGCCTGCTATAAAGCTTTTATGTTGTTGTTGCTCATATATTAGGAAAATGCCTTGAAGCAGAGACTTCCAACTTGTAGTCATTTGTCTTCAGGAAGAACTCACAGATGAGATTATTTTGCCATGTTGAAATGGATAAACCTTTTGCTAGCTTAGAGGATCTATGTACAAAGATGGAAATGAAAATAAACCCATGCTGAATGAACATCTGGGCAAACTGTTTCTTGTGACTGAGATAATTAACATATGCTGTCCCTCTCTCCTAATTAGTATCCTAGGAAAGCTCATGACTTGCTTAGATGTGCTGGGAGTTGAAGACAGCTATTGCCTCTTTCAGAAAATGGAGAAGTCACTCATGGCATGGTGCTAGTGAGTCTTACTCATTGCAGCACTTTTCAGGACAGAGTTTACAGTTTTATTCATTTAAATAGGCGGTGATTTCTGTAGGAGATATAACATCAGTATTGAACTCTTTACTAGATGCCGGAGACCATCATCAGTGTTCACGTAGCATGACTGGGTATGTGAAGTATCTTCAGAAAAAACAGAGCTGTGCAGCCTGAGGAGCCTGGGCTTCCTCTGAAGCTTGTTTGTTATTTGGAGAATGAATGTGTGCCCTGGTTCCAGCTGGGATGGGGTTAATTTCCCCAAGGAGCCGGCAGGGGACACAGGTATTCCATCCCCTGTGAGCCATGCCCGGGCTATGGGGGCAGCTGGCCGGGGGAGGGGGCAGGAAGGTGCAGCTCGGAGGGGTGGGACCGTCCGGGTCTGGGCGGTGAGCTGCGGTACTGAAATCGCGTTTGTATATTCTTTTATCGATGTTATTGTTTTTTCTCTTTCCTTTGCTGTTCTGTTAATCTGCCTTTGTCTCAACCCACGAGGTTTGCCTTTTTCTTCTGATTTTCCCCACGGCTGTGGGGGTTGAGTGAGCGGCCGCCTGGTTCTTTGTTGCCGGCTAAGCCAAACCACTGCAAATGTGCAGTGTAAAACGATGGTATGATCAAAGAAAATCCAAAGAGGAGAGAGCTTTTGAAAATGTCCCTCTGGCTGGAGTGGAGAGACAGGGAAGGTGAGTGTGGAAGGAGCAAACACAGCAAAATCCCAGCTCACTCCTTTCAGCAGTGCTTCATTGTTTGGTTCAAGACACCCCCGAACAAGCTGAAAATGATGCAAAAGAAAAGGACTCCACACACCACCATGTCCTTCTGTGATGTTGAGCCTGCCCGAGCCACCAGGACCCGACCTTTTAGCCCCTGCTTTTGGACCAGGGGTCTAGTGTGCAAATCCTCCCTTGCCAAAAACTGTGGCTGTACATGGAGAAATGCCAGCAGGAGCAGGGGTATTTGTCAGTGCTACTGATGCTTGGATTAAAAGATGTAGCAGGAGGTGTTGGTTCTGGAATTGCTTATTTTGTCAAATCATTTTGCAATGGCTGTACCGTGCACATAGTTATTAATAATCTAACGACAATCTCCACCTTCTGCTTCTCCCTCTTTGCAATTGCACCAGGTTGAATGCCAATGTCTTAACTTTCCCAAGAGGTAATTGCTCACTTGCACATGCCTCTGGCAGGATTTATGTTACACAATCACAGTTCTCTGCCTCCTGAGGGTGACAGGACGTGTTTTTGTATGCCAGGCTGCAGATAGATCATCCCCCCTCTCTCTCTCCCACAGAACACCCTCACTCTCTGGCTGGGTAGTCTCTGTGGTGCTACACCATGCACCTCTGCATTTGATGGTCCCCAGACAGCCCTTCCCTTGCCCTTGTGCTCCTGCTACTTTTGACCAGAGAACCAATGGTAGAAAGCAAAAGGTGACCGAGGATGGGCAGAAGCGCACAGGAAGCTCTCAGCCTATGCTGATGCTGTGGGATGCTCTGCAAAGGCACCTCGCAGCAGGAGCTGGATCCATGTGCAAGATGTTCAGCTGTGCCCCAGTGCAAGAGAGAGGTCCCCTTCCATGCTCATGGCACTGCCATCCTGGTGCACTGGTCCTGTGAGCCTCCCTGATGGTCGTTCAACCCTCCACTGTGACATGGCTCTGAAGAAGCTTGTGGAGCAGACAGTGAGACTCTCTCCAGCTTGCTGCTGGACTAAGACCTTCCTCACAGCTCCTGGCATGGGGCTGTTACTCAGATCTAAGCCAGAGATGCAGACATAGCCGGAGTGCACACATTCATGTAGCAAGACACTGGGCTGGTCTCGGAGATGCCACAATGGTTGTAACCAGAGTAGGCAATCCCACCTCCCTGCTACCACTGCCTGGCACATTCAATGCAGTGAAATTACTGGATTATTCCATGGCATTTGCTAGAATGTTGGAAACAGTCTGTCATTGTGTGCTTCCCTCAGACTTCCCACAGCAAGGGAAAGATGGTATGGATAATGATGATCTCTCTAGATGATGGATCATGTCTGGGGACATGAAACCACATACAAAAGTTTAGCTTTGGCATCACCACAAAATATTTGTGTGTGCAAACACTTATCTGCAGCAGCATGTTCTATAGTGTTGTATGTAGGTCTAGTGGGGGTCAGCCACAAACAGAACTCATAACTACATGGTTTTCCTCCCATTGGGAAGGTTTTTTTCCTATCTCCATCAGGTCTGAGTTGGGTTCTGTTCAGAGAGGTCAGCCAGAGGAATCTAACTGTACATCTGACATGTCTTTGTGCACTATGGAGAAGTGGGGGGTGGGGACCTCTCATTCTGTAAAAGCGGTAATAAAATACTAATCCAATAGTATATTGCTGTGTCCTGCCTGGAACAATTGGCTAAGGGACTGTCATGTTTTCCCTGCCGTTGGCTTATCCCCCAGGCCCTCCTGGGGCCTTCCTGGGGCCCTCCTGGCAAGGACAGGATCTCTGGGCCTTGTGTCTGTGCCTGTGTCTGGTCTCTCATAGTCCGGTGGATGTAGCACTTCAGCCAAGCTGGCGGGATGCCCCTCCGTTTCTTCTCCCCATTACACACATAGGACTACTCAGAGCAGGACAGGACAGGACAGGACAGGACAGGACTGTGTGCATCTCCCCTCTGATCTCTGAGAAGTTTATTTCCATGGAAACTGGAGGCAATCCTGACTTTGAATGAAGGTGACACAAGGCTTACATGGACAAAGGCTTGGCTCCCCAGGATCCCAATTAAATGTGTTGTGGGCAGTTGGAAACATGACAGCCTTTAATCCAGAGCCCACTGTTTGCAATACCATGGTGAGAAGGCTGGGACAGTGCTGTCTGGTGTTGCTCAGACAGACACTATTGGAACCTGAACCATGACAGGGGAGCGGACAATGGGGCAGGGACACAGTGCTGATTTTGATAAGGTACCTCCCAGCACATAGGTGTTTTTCAGCAAATAATCCATCTCCTTTCTTTAGGGGTTAATGCAGGGGATGAGGGTCACTGCTTCCTTAGTCATCTGAAAAGAATAACTCTACTGGTTTAACTGAGTGTTTGACTTGGGTTCAAGTGCTCAGGTCTGCTTGGTATTGAAGCAGTCTCCTGCAAGAGGCTGGGTACGCTGGGAAGACCTGACTAGATAATTAACAGGATGTCTCAGAAGGAGTTTGGAAGGAACCGGTGGGTTTCTTCTGCATATAAAGTATATGACATCCCACTGCAAACAGCACATTAAGTCTTAATTTCTTGTACCAGCGCAGTGATGCTGATCTGGGCCCTTCTTCACTAGGCAAAGCCTGGAGAATTTTATTTCTTGCTCCCTGTCTATCATTTGCTTTCAACACACTCTATTACTCTATGGATCTCATATAGATGGAGGAGAATACCCTCTGTTCATTCAAGAGCTCTAAAAAGTGATTACCAGCTTTCAAAGAGGGCAAAATACAGCCAAATGCCTTGCTGAAGACACTTATGTCCCAGTTGGGTGGTCCTCAGTGTGTCTGTCCAGCTTGGCACACCAGCCACAGCAGCCTGTCCACCTGTTTGCCCATGACCCCAGTGACTCCCCTGCTCAGGTGGGAAGGCACTATCCCTTTTGTCCTGGGTCCCCCACCCATGGAAATTTTATTGTGCAAAACTGAGCAGCCCTGGCATTTGGATCCCTCCACCTAAAGGTGATGTCATCTGAATGAAAAAGGGAAAAGCCAGTTCCCCTCCACAAGGACAATTCATGCATAATTTGGCATCTTCTGCCTGGAAAGAGGAGGACACGGATGCAATATCCTTCATCATCAAGGTGTAGAAAATTCCCCTGAAGATTTCTAAGGCGCTGCATGCTGGATCTTCTTTCAGACTTTTATTTTTTAAAGTCCATTAGCAGATCCTGGATTGCTCTCTACCTATTTAATGCATTGCAAGGAATTCGTGAAATATGGTTTGTAAACAATGGAGTCTCCTCCTGAGGTGGGTTGGTGGAGAGATCCTTGGCCATCACACACTGTATCAGGTTCAGCACCAGTTAACCACTGCTGAAAGGTGCCCCTGAGGATGAAAAAGAGGGCAGCTCCAATCTTTGTGTATACACCGGGCCAAAGCAGTGGCTTCATGGACCTTCTTCGAGTTTACCCTGGAGGTCAGAGTCCTCCTCCATGCTAGAAGATTATGCATGTGGCATTGACAGATTGAGGCCCGAAGCAGTCACAGGAGGACAGTCAGAAGTGGGTGAGGACACTGCAACGTTATTTATTTGCCTCACAGATCAGAGGTGAATGTACCTAACCCTGCTTCCCTTGCAGAGCTGTAGGAGAAGTCTGAACCCACTGAACCTGGCATTAATGCAAACCACGTCCAAGACACGGTGGCTCCAGACCCTGACAAGGATATATACCCCAGTGCTGGCTTGCACAGCCGGTGCTTCCCTGCCCCCATCTCCACTGCAGCTCGGTGGATCGATTTGTACTTTATACCTGGGGCCAGTCCCCAGAGACTCCTTCACTCAATACGTTTCAAGCCTCAGTGCTTGCAAGCGTCTGTGTGCCGCCTTTTGATGTCATCCCTTCAAACACCAAAACGGCTGTCACCAGGGGGCTGAGGCTGACCTGGATCCATCCAGAGGAGAAACTGCTGAGCAAGCCCCAGGTGGAAATGGTTGGAAACCTTCTAAGCCTCCCCTTCCTCTCCGATTCCAGCCTCTCCCATGCCAGAGGCACTGACAGCATGGGTCCTTCCTGCTGCCCTGAGTCTTTCCTTTCTTCTTTCTCTCTTGGAAGCAGCTGCCTTTCCCACTGCCTTGCCCTGTTTGAGGCCTGTCTGGAGCAGAATAAGTCCCCTGAGATACTGCCAGGCTTGTGGGGTGACTGAGAAGCAAAGCCCAGTTTCCTGATGGATGCAAAATACCTTCGTTCTGTACACACCTGTTCGCAGTAGGAAAAAAACCCAAACCAGACTTTTACATGTAGATGAAGAGTTTTTTGCACAGTGTTTCTGGGCACAGAAATGCACCGGATGTTTCTGTTTTGCAGAAAGCAATTTGGGTCTTTCAGACAGACTGCAAACACTTGAATTACGTGTTCAAAGAGCCACCCTGCAGCCTGATCCCTGGCAGGGATACTTCTGCTGCCGCCTGGTCTTTTGGCTACACGTCCCTGTGCTTTGCACAACTGTAGAGGTGCAGGGTGGTTGAAGTTGGACGTGAGGGCTGGACATGACGGTCATGTCAAGTCGGGTTTTGAATATGTCCAAGGATCAGTGCAGTGAAAAGTTTAATTAGGAAGAAACACTACCAGGAGAAAACATGACAGAATAAGTCAGTAATTACTCCCCAATAAAACGTTTTAACACTAGAAAACTGAGAGTTAATGTTACAGTTAAAAGAAATTCAAACTTGTTAAAGGAAAAGAGGTTCATCCCATGCAGCTGCATTACTTTAACTCAGCATTCAGTCATCCATGACAGGGAAAACACTTTATATATATATATATATATATATAAAATTTTTAAAAAATATTTCAAATTTAATTAGGAAAAACAACTAAAGTGATTGATTCAAAAACTGTGTTCACTGCAAGGTGCCTCTGCAGGGCAGATGGTGCCTTTCTTAATCATATTTGTCCTTCTTTTATCAGCAATGGTAAAGCTGACTGTGTTTTATCTCAACCCATGTTGCTTAAAACGCAGCTAGGACTGGATAGAAACTGCTAAAAAGGGAATTATCTGGGGGCTTGGGAGAAAATAATCTCCCTTTTCACAAAACAAACATTCCCCATCTTAGATGTTAAATTGCCATTGAAAGAACTCTGCACTGGATACCCCGTCCTGCTGCTGCTGTGTGCTGAGGCTTGGCCTGGCCATGGACGCAGAAGGCAGAGTAGGCAGTGTCCCAGCACAGCCAGTGTCCCCCAGGAGGCCATGGGGACAGCAGACTTGGTTGATCTGGGTGTCCTCTTAAGGCTGGGCGGGGACAGGGATCCTGCTGGCGTGGGTGAAACTCAGCACCTCTCAGCTGCACTGGAAAGTATCTTTGTGCAACTTTTACTGCTCCAATCTTATGTGAAAGCTTCTCTGAGAAGCAGTTTCAATTTTTAGGACAGGTCTAGTTCCACCACCATTGAAGGCTTTTCCTTCTGCACATGGTATGTCTCTCCCATCCTCTGCTTCATCGTGGTGCTCCAGCATGCCCATCTTTGCATCCTGAGCCCCCTGGCCTTGCAGAAGGCCACACAGCAGTTATGGGTGATTTATCTTCCCCCTCCATACAGAGTCAGTGCTCCTGCTGGTCCAGGGGGGTTAGGCTGTCAGGCCACGGCTCCCACTCTTTTGCCCTACATTTTGGAAGAGACTGACGCAGTTGGGTTGCAGCAGTGATAGAGCAGCTGAGAGGCTAGCCAGAAACAACATGCCCTGGGCAGCCCTCTGTGTAGGAACAGCAAGGCAATGACTTACAGCACCAATTATAGGCTTTCGAAAGTGGTCAAGCATCCTGCCTGTCAGGGCCATGGCATGAGTTCAGGCCCTGAACTTCCCAGTCTCATCAACCGCAGCATGTAGTGACTGACAGCACTTGAAGCTGCAGAGCTACAGCACAGCCAGCTTTGGCCTCAGCGCTATTCAAGAGCAGCCAGGGGGACAGTCTTTTCCAAGCCACGCTGGGAACTTGTTGGCATTATTTCCCCAGGACTGGTGCAGAAGACAGCCCAATGAGGACCTCCCCAGACAGGTTCTCAGCTGGTCCCATGGGTCTCCCATGGGAGCTGGACAACAGAGGTCTGTCTGCTGTATGAGGGACCAAGAGGAGTCCAGTGCCTCCAGGCTGCATTTGAAAATCCCGTTGTGCCAAGCTGGATCTTTAGGCACTGTTAATGCCCTGGCCCTGTCAGTAAGCACACAGTGTTCAGTGCCCCGTGGCTGCGCCTAGAGTGACAGCTCTCTGCTTTGAATGCCCTAAACACATTTAATGGTTAGCTGGGTCCTGACTTCTGCAAATTTAGGGGCTTGGGAGGGTGTCCCGGTTTGAGGTAAAACGGAACCAGTTTTCTTTTCAGTAATTTTACTTTTCAGTTAAGCCTCTTCTAACTCTCTAAAATTAATGGCGTATTTTTCAGACAGTGTCCACTTCTAGCAAATAAGGTCACGGAATCATGGAATCACAGAATTTTCAGAGTTGGAAGGAACCTCTAGAGATCATCTAGTCCAACTCCCCTGCTAAAGCGGGATTGCCTAGAGCACATTAGTCAGGACTGCATCCAGGCAGGTCTTGAAAATCTCCAGAGAAGGGGACTACAACCACCGTGGGCAGCCTGTGCCAGTGCTCTGTCACCCTAACCGTAAAGAAGTTTTTTCTTGTGTTTGAATGGTACTTCCTATGTTCCAGCTTGTGCCTGTTGCCCCTCGTCCTGTCACTGGGAGCCACTGAAAAGAGTCTGGCTCCATTCTCCTTCAACCCACCCTTTAGATACTTATAAGCAATAATAAAGACTCCCCTCAGCCTTCTCTTCTCCAGGCTAAAGCGTCCCAGCTCTCTCAGCCTTTCCTCATAAGGGAGATGCTCCAATCCCTCAATCATCTTTGTTGCCCTATGCTGGACTCTCTCTAGTAGTTCCCTGTCTCTCTTGAACTGGGGAGCCCAGAACTGGACATAGTATTCCAGTTGTGGCCTCACCAGTGCAGAGTAGAGGGGGAGAACGACCTCCCTCGACCTTCTGGCCTCACTCTTCCCTATGCAGCCCAGGATTCCATTAGCCTCCCTGGTGACAACGGCACATTGCTGGCTCATGGATAATTTACTGTCTACCAGGACCCCCAGATCCTTCTCCTTAGAACTGCTTTCGAGCAGGTCCACCCCTAAACTATATTGGTGCCTAGCATTCTTCCTCCCCATGTGCAGGATCCTACACTTTCTCTTATTGAACCTCATTAGGTTCCTGTCTGCCCAGCTCTCCAGCCTGTCCAGGTCACGCTGGATGGCAGCGCAGCCCTCTGGAGTGTCAACCACCCCTCCCAGTTTGGTATCGTCAGCGAACTTGCAGAGGATACACTCTGTCCCCTCATCCAGGTCATTGATGAATATATTGAACAAGATTGTACCGAGTATTGACCCCTGGGGGACACTGTTGGTTGCAGGCCTCCAACTTGACACTGCTCTATTAATCACCACCCTCTGAGTTCTGTCACACAGCCAGTTCTCAATCCGCCTCACTGTCTCCTCATCTAGCCCACACTTCCTCAGCTTCCTAATGAGGATGTTGTGGGAGACAGTGTCAAAAGCCTTGCTGAAGTCAAGGTGGATGACATCTACTGCTCTCCCCTCATCCAGCCAACCAGTTATAACATCATAGAAGGCTATCAGATTGGTCAAGCATGATTTACCCTTGGTAAATCCATGTTGACCACATCCAACAACTTCCTGTTCTTCAACGTGTTTGGAGATGACATCCAGAACAAGTAGCTCCATTACCTTCCCAGGGACAGAGGTGAGACTAACTGGCCTGTAGTTCCCTGAGTCCTCCTTCCTGCCTTTTTTGAAGATTGGAGTGATGACAGCCTTACTCCAGTCCTCAAGCACCTCTCCTGTTCCCCATGACCTTTCAAAGATGATGGAGAGTGGTCTAGCAATAACATCTGCCAGCTCTCTCAGCACTCGCGGGTGCATCCTGTCAGGGCCCATGAACTTATGGATGTCCAGCTTGGCCAAGTGGTCTCTAACCCCGTCCTCCTCAACTGAGGGAAAATATTCCTCTCTCCAGACTTTCCTCCTAGCCTCCAGGGTCTGGGATTCATGAGGGACAGTTTTAACAGTGAAGACCGAAGAAAAAAAGGCATTCAGTAACTCCGCCTTCTCTGTGGCTTCCACAACTAGGGCGTACATCTCATTCATTAGTGGGCCTACATTTTCCCTAGTTTTCCTTTTTCTATTGATATACTGAAAGAACCTCTTCTTGTTATCTTTAATCACAGTCACCAAGTTGAGTTCTGCTTCAGCTTTGGCCCTTCTAATTTCCCCCCTCCATAACTTCACTACAACTTGGTATTCCTCATAAGTTGCCAACCCCCTCTTCCAAAGAGTGTAAACTTTCCTTTTGTTCCTGAGGTCTGATGTTTATAACACATACCAAGGGATGGTGTGCAGAGAGGCTTCTGCTTATACTTATTGCTGTAACACTCAAGACCAGCTAACTTTATTATATGCCATGTTGGAGGGTGTAAAAAAAATAAAAAAAGCGTAGAGGGGTCACACCTGTGGGGAGGAGTGAACAGGACGGGTGACCCAAACCCAACCAACAGGGTATTCCATCCCATCTGCCTCATGCTCAGTATAAAAGCTGAGGAATCAAAGGGGTCAGTCTCTTTCTTCAACGGCCAGCGTCTGAGGAGGACTCTGTCTGTTTGTCTGCCTTTGATCCTGATCCATACATTCCTGAATCCAGATCTGGAATCCAGCTCCTGTCCATTGCTGAGTCCAGTCTGGGACTTTCCCAGTGCCTGCCGATGATGTGATTGTCATCCTGGGAGCTCCATACTGGTTTTGTATATATTTCATTATTTTCTTAGTATTATCTTTTCTTTTTTATTATTTTATTATTAATATTTCATTAAGGTAGTTTTGTTTCTTTTCAACTCCTAAGCCTCTCTGTCTCTCCTCTCCTCTGAAGGGAGCATCTGTCGTTCATTCAGTGGCTGGTCCAGCCCAAACCACAACAGAGGGGTTGACAGTGTGGCAGTGGCAACAGTTAATCTGGATGGCTCCTGTCACCCAGGGGGCCATCTGCACTTTGCTTCAGCAGCGATGTTGGCACTGAGACACAGCTGACTGAGGCCACGTGGGATACATGGCCTTGACCCATGTTTCATTGAGCATTTTCCTATGGAATTGTTACCACAACTAAAGAGGTTTTCTGAGCAGTCCAGCCATCACCCTGTGCCCAGAGCTGGGAGCTGGAGGAAGCCTGGTGATCCAGGCTGTGGTAGCACTCATATATCAAGTGAAGGAAGGCAGCAAACAGTACTTGTTACCAACCAAGAGAAGTTCCCAGTGTTGCCTGGAGGAGAAGATGTGCTGGGGCTCTGGGGAGAGGGTGGAGAGGGCTGCGGCATGGAGGGGGATAGTCCTGCTGGGAAAGGAGAACACAGTCAAAATGTTGACCTTGCCAGAAAAGTCATGAAGTTGTTTAAAAAATTGAAATTGTTATGGAGTCTCATTGTTCTCCTCTCTTCACCATTCCGTGTGCACATAGAGCTGAACTTCAAACTGTCCCTGCTACTGTGGGAACCAGAAATGTCTGGTTTCTCCCCCCGGGGACTGCTGCGATTCTCAGGCAGCTCTTCCTCCCTGCAGCTGCAAGCTTCAAGGATCGTCCTAAAAACCACAGGGCTCATGATAAAAGCTTTGCTTCAGATTGTATCATGTACCAGCAAAAGCTCTGGTTCCAGGCCACTGTCACGGTGACAGTCACGAGGGGTTATCGGCAGAAAGTGCCAGTGTTCACTTCCTTGGAGAGGGACATTATAGTAATGAGAAAATAAGAGATTTCAGCTGCCTTGCCCAGCTGAGCTCTCAGACTGTATTACCTCGGGCACAGAGAAGAATGTCTTTAATATCATCAGTAGAATATGAGTCATCGGGGCTTTTTTTTATCCCTTTTTTTTCATGAAAAAAAAACCACCAGAAATTCTGCTTTGTATTTTATCATGAGGAGAGAAATGGGTTGAAAGGTAATTGGATCCTGTTGCTTCCTAAACAGCTAAATATTTACATATAGGCTGGGCTATTAATCATGGCCCCATATGGCAGGAAAGCTTGCCATAGCACTCTGGGGAAAACTGCTGTGTGCAAGTGTGTTTGTCTCACGAATGTCTCCCTGACAGCTTCACTTTCATCACAATAAGCTGTGACACCATAATTACAGATTTGGGGAGGTTTTCAGCCTCCAAGTGATTGATTGTTTGATACTAACAATTTAGAAGATAGATGTTCTTATTTAAATCAACTACTTAGTGAGGGAACTGGCTACATGGGAAACAAAGTGGAAACAGTCCGTGACTATGCCAATGTCCAGGACAAACCCCACTCTTGCATTTCCAGCCCTCTGTCCCCCCAGGGCTTCTGGGCAGGTGTGATGGCAGACACATAAGGGTGGTTGCTGCACATTCAGCCTCCCACCTCCTGTCTCCTGCTTGCTGGTGACGCAGGGGTCCACCACAATGCTTCAGCTGAGCACTTGACCCTGCCCCATGGGCATTTCCAGTTTTTGGCTCCCTGGGAACACTCACCTTTTGTGGCCAAGGGAAGAGATCCTGTCTGCTGTGGTTACTACTGGCCACTGATTTACAGCTTTCAACCTGTGGTGATACTAAACTCTGCTCACTCCAGTGTGGGCTGCCCTTGCCCCAGGGGCAGTAAATTCCAGGGAGGGACAGGGTGGATGCAGTTTCTTTCCAATTGCTCCATGTTTACCAGCTGTCAATTTTATGGAGCAATAGCACTTAGGGTCCAGTTCTTTTCTGCCAGGGCTGATAATTTTTATGGCCTCTTTTGTAGATCCTAGTAACTCATTCTGGCTCCTTCTGCCTTTTCCCGTGCTGATCTGTATTTACAACATCCCTCTTTTCCTAAGGGCATGGAAATCTATGGGAAGGCAGGACAGGCCGGGAAGGTGAGGGGGATTGTCTATATGTGAGAGAGCAGCCGGTGTGATGGAGCTCTGCCATGGATGGATGATATTGCAGCTGAGAGCTGGCTGGCCGGGATGGGCAGGCAGACCAACGCGGGTGCTTGTGTACACATACAATCTGTGCATGCTGCTTGTGCGTATTTGACCACACCAGCCTGCTGGTGTTTGCCTGGATGGAGATGTTGGGTTTGAAATGTTCAGTAATTATGATTTTCTAATGGCATTAAGATGGCAGACTGATGTGGGTGACAGAAAGAGCTGCCTATGCGATCTTCATTCCACTTTGGTCAGCTTCTTGCAAGGCCTGCAAGTTGTCACAAACTGGCTGTCATTTCTGAAAAGAGCTGCTTGAACAAACCCCAGAGATGAAATTTTTTCTTTTTTTTAAATCTGTTGTATGCCCTTCTGGCTCTGCAGCTTTTCTCTAATGAAGCAGACAGAAATCCTTGACCTGGAATAATGTCACATTTCCTACCGAGTGCCACATGACAGTCCTTGTTCTTCTCCAGAGGGCTCCCATCACTGGGACAAACTGCTAACCACCTTCTTGTGCTCTGTCTCTCCCTTTAGGATCTTTTCTGAAGTCTCACTCTTTCAGATCCATGAATTTTTCACTGCTGCCTTCACAGTGGTCCCCCGGTGGGAGAAGGACAGAGAACAGCCCCTCCCAGCCCAGTCAGTGACTGAGCAAACAGGGCAACTTTGTGAGAAGCTGTGGATGAGCCCTGACAAGGGCTGGGACCTTGTGTGCAAACACAGCACTCTGCTTGGCCCGTCCAACAGCCTGACCCGTGTTCCAGCTCTGAGGAGGGGCTGGGGCTCTCCTGAGGTCCTGTCTCCCAAAGTCCTTTAGCCGTTTTCTGTCACATCCTCCCAGAGGTCCCAGGGATTCACAGCCTGACATGATCTCCCACACCAAGTGGTTCCTCACAGCTTGTCCCCTGAGCACAAAGCAGCTGTGTTTATTCTTCCTCCAAAACATTTGTGCAGCCCTAGCAATACCTGTATGACCATGGAAGGAACCAAGGTTACCAGTTAGCTGAGATCCTAGCTTTGCAGTGCCCCTGTGGCTCCGTGACAGGACCACCTGGGGATGTTAAAATCTTTAGTCCTACAAGTCACATCTATTTGGGGGGATAAATTGTGGTTGAATATGAGTTGCCAGTTGTTATATCCACAAATTCACAAAGTTTTGATCTCCTGCACGTCAAGGAAGACAACATAGCAAAGGTCACGCCTCTGTTTTCAATCCTGGGACTTTTCCAGGCACCGCTTACCCCCAGATCTATCCTTCACCACAGGTTTGTGTTACCAGTGGTCTGAGGCTGCATGTGGCTCTTCCTTTCTGCTCTCTCTCTCCTTCTGTGTGGTCTCACTTGCGCCTGCCCCCTTCCCCCCGCCACTCGGTAACAGAGTACCCCACAAATCCCTCCTTCTTTGCCCACTCAAAGTCCTGACACACCTTGAAGCTTCTTCTGTTTTGGGGGCTGTCAGGGCTCCCATGTTTGCCTGGGAACACTTTCTTCTACCCACAAACCCCGTGCAACCTCAGTGAATGGCAGAGCTCCAACAATCTGCATCTCACTGAATTTTAACCCAGTCCATGACACTTGAATTAATATCGCTGTGGACAGGGAAATGCTGACATGAATTAAAGGCTCTCTACTTCAGCATGTTCTTTTCAGGATTAATTAAAGACAGGCAATTTTAGCATCTTCCATCAGCAAATCCCTTCCTTAACTGTTTTAATTTTGTTGATGAAGTGCAAAGACTTGTGAAATTTACTTTGCAGGACATTTAATATGAAATAAAATTAGTAGATAGTATTTATATTCTAAATGGGCCACTTAGGGAACCTTTCCCAAAATGCAAAGAAAAGGTAAAGAGGGAGGCTTTTAACCTTCTTTGTGTGTAACACTTGCCTGAGAGTTGAATGGTAAATTTTAATTAAGCTAGGTGGGCAGAAATGATTGGCAGAAGCTAATGAAAATTTGATTTTTACAGAAGTCCTTTTTTTCTGCATGGGGATGGACAGGTGCAGCCAGGAGCTTTGGCTGGTGATACAAATCCTCTTCTCCCTGGAAGTGCTGATCTGCTTTAGGTGGGGGTATAGATGATGCGCTTCATCCTGCACTTTGCATAACAGTTGGTAAGCCCATCCAGAGAAACGGTTCCCTCTGACTCAGGCAGGGCCTGGATCAGGCCAAGGAGGTATTTGCTGTGTTGCTGGGCATTCAGACAGCGTTAAAGAAGCTGAAATTAAGGAGTGTCAGGCAGCAGAGACGGCAGGCAGGGCTTCTGTATACGCCTACATTGGCTTCTTTATACATTTGACTGCACCTCAATTTGTGTCCAGGAAAAGAGTTAAATACAGTTGTCCAGGGACTTTGTTTGAGTGCCCATTCCCCAGTAACAGTGCAAACCCAGAAGTTACTGCTCCAGTTTTGTTGCCCTAACCACTGTCTCACAGCCTAAATGTTGCCTTGTTGTCGGGAAAGGAGGTTGTGCAGAGCCTGAGCGATATTCTGGTTGAGAAAGCAAAGTCTTGGTCCCTCAACCAGACCACAGCAAGGATGCTCTCAGATCACTTAGACCTAGTGGAGCTGAGAGTTTTCACGTGATCCTGAGAGTTTCCAGAGTCTCTGTTGTGCCAGGTATCATACACATGTGGAAGTTTATAATTTAAACAGATGAATAAAGTTAGAGGAACGAGGAGCTAACATGTCCCGTCCGTAGCCAGACAGCACATCAGAGGAGGAACCAGTGGAGGAATTACAGCCTCCTGGTCTGTGTTTCCTGCGGTGAGAAAAGCACACCTGTGATGAGGCAGTACCACACATGCTGGGAGTTGCTAATAAGGTGGGTGAAAGCCCATAGCACGGTTCCCCAGCTTGCACTAATAGTCCTGCATCAGGGCCCAGTTTCACTCCTGCACGGGTCACGCCAAGCCTCTTCTGCTTTTAGCAGTGACATTACCTCCTTACGGAGCCTGCTCATACCAGGCAGGAGCTTTTCCATTTCCATAGCAGAACATGGCGCATTATGGCAACATTTTTGAAGAACATGGGCACAACTTGCCCATTGGTCCAGTACCATAGCCCCCCCTCCAGTCCTTCATTTCTATATTACTGATTCCAGTGGCTTCAGTGAAACTACTTTGGATTTACACCATCTTAGAGGAGAGGAGAGGAAAATAATGAAAGCGAAGTCCAAACTCGGTTAATGATTGCTTCATAACTCTTACAGAATTGCCTTTGTAATTAGATGTGGAAGTAGCCCCTGGTTGTGAACAGACATGGAAATTGGGTTTTTAAAGTTATCTGGAGGTAGTCAGGGATTATCAGGATTTTCAAAGTGTTTCACCCTCTGCAAATGCCAGACATACTCAGAAATAGCTTCTCAGTGTCGTAAGACTGTAATTTTGCAATTGCAGGGATCAATTTAAAAACGTGAATACGTATCTGTAAAAAAAAATATGTGTGTGCATGTGGATGTGTGTGTTAAACAGTATTTTTACCTTTATGCATTAATCTAATGTAAGAAGAAATACTAACCATTTCTACTAAGGGACAGAATTTGTAAAGCAAATAGACCTTCCTAGGCTGAAATTTGCAATAGGCTTTCAGCTCAATTTATCTTCTGGCTGGCAGAATTTAGCTTGTTTTTCTGTAAAAGTTCCACGTGAGACAACAACAAAAGTAAGTGGGTGTTTTTTTTCTAGAAACCTCAAGGCAAATATGATTTAGTGTTGGTGATACTTGTTCTTGACAGAGCTAATGTTTTGGTAGCCTTTCCCTTGACCCCTTTAGATGGCATAGCCAAAAATACTTAAAAATGCAATTTATGGTGTGTTCTGTGCTACTTGCCTGGATGTATCTCAGAGATGGATTTGGAGAGAAAAATACCTCATCTGAAGCCCCTCAGCTACCTGTCCCCATCCTGAGCAGATACGGGACTTGCTGTTGCACTTTGTTTGATACAGGCAGTATTGAAGGGGATTGGATTATTTCCCAAGTGGGATGTCTTTACGGCAAACAGTGAAACCACTTCCAGCATCAAAGTAAAGACCAAGATAAGTGCCATGGGCGACTATTTGTTACCAGTGGAAGGTGCCATGAACGAGACGGCACCAGGCCAGAGCCAGAATTTGAGGCTGTATTTAGGGTATAACACAGAAATCTTCAGGCTGCATTTCAGCTCCTGGCTTTGCCTCCTGGGTCCCGTGTGTCCTTGGACTTTCTCTGCCTTGGGTTTCTATATATGATGGTGATGGTATTAATCCCTGACCCTAGCAGTGCGCTAGGAGAACAATCTATTGATGATTACAAAGTGTTCAGGTAACTATGGCAACAGTGTGCCAGAACTACCTTGGGTGGATATTCTGCTGCTTTGCATGTTGCAAGAGCAGAAGTCGGACAAAGTGCTTGAATGTGCCCTGAAACCTCCCTGCGTGCTCAGTGCTGACTCATCAGAAGCTGCCAGGCCCTGCTTCCCCTGAGTTATTTCAGGAAGGTTGCTTATGCTGGAATTGAAGCATTGGAGGAAATTTTTAAAAAGCACCTTGCTTTATTGCTTGCCAGACAGATTATTCCCAGCATCACAGCTTTAACTTGGAAAAAGTCCACTGTGTTTTATGGCAATAAAAAAGAAAGCCCAGATATAAAATGTATTGCCATGAGATAATGAACTGCAGGGATGAACGTTCAGTGTAACGCTTCTCCCTGGAACATGCAGCGGCTCTGCCCTCACTTGGTGATTGTCCTACCCACCTCTTTGCAGTTTGTTTATATGATAAAGAAGCCCTGAGCCTCCCTGGTAATGCACCAGCATTTTCATTTAATCAAAACAATTTAATCCAATATAAAAAGAAGCCAAGACAGGCAGGGGAGAAATTGATCCATGGAGAAAACAGTAATGTCATGAAGAGGGAAAGCTTACCCAAACTCAGGGGAAATATGGGTGGTTGCTTTTTATTATATTGCCAGATGAAAGGCATTGCAGAGACTGGCTGGCACAGGCTGTGCCCGAGCAGCCCCGTTCTCTGTGCGCACCCCTGGAAGGTGCCCACAGTGCCCAGCGCAGGTGCAGGAGCTCTGCTGGTGATGGAGGCGTGTGGTGCCAGGTGTGGGAAGGGTCTGGAGAGGCTCCTGGGAAGGCAGGAAGCTTGCCCAGGATAAGCTGGGCACCAGCAATGCTGTCCCATGGTTTTGGTGATGGGCTGGCCTCCAGCCTCCCAGTGAGGCCATGGAGACACCCTGCCTGGCTGGGTACCATCCTGGCTGGAGCTGCTGAAAGGGGAGAGTGGAGATGTCTGTCCCTTTGTCCAGGAGCCAACCCCATCCTCAGTAAGTGTGAAGGGGATGGAAATCCCAGCAGCCCGGTTGGTCTTGTTCCCTCCTCTCCCTTTTCCTGGTGGGTGCAGTGAGGAGACCTCATCATGTCTCAGCTTTTGTATTTGAATCATGCACAGCATCCCTGGGTAAGCACACATCTGCCCTTGCAAAAACCCCAGGGGAACAAAGGATCAACATGTCTGCACCTCTGCTCCTGCTCCCAAGAGCAACAAGAAGTATTTCCAACAGGCCTAATGCCTACTTTGAATAGGAAATTTGATTTTCTATTTCCATTTCCCCCAATTGTCTTTGGGCAGAGCTGTATTTCACGTGTATTTGTATTGTGTTGTATTGTGTTTTACTGGGTTTTGTGTCCCGTACCTTGGAGCTGCAAGCAGAGCAGTTAAAAAACATTCATGTGAAGCTTGTCCTTACCTTCCCTTCACCCAATCCCCATGCTCCCCAGTACGTCTTATTCCCAATGGATTCCCTGTGGCATGGCAAAGGCTCTGCAAGCCAAGTGTGCTTCCCCTTTTGCCAAGGACACTTGTCCATTAGCATCATTTAGGGAAGTTCTGCTGGCACCTGGCCAGGGATGCAGTAAAGCTGATGAGCGAGTGACCTCGGCAGCTGACTTCACAGAATCACAGAATCACAGAATCGTCAGGGTTGGAAGGGACCTCTGGAGATCATCTAGTCCAACCCCCCCGCCAGAGCAGGGTCACCTACAACAGGTTGCAACTTGCCTTTCTCATGGAGGGCAGGGCTTGCATCAGCGCATCTTCTTTCTCGTTGTGGATGTAGGGAGCCGAGCTGAGATTTTCCAAAGTGATTTAGGACCCTGTATTATGCTTTCAAAACCCAATGACGTCTTACAGCTGATGTGACTTGAACACCTTTCCCTCTGTATTTTAAAAGTCCCCTAAATGTTTTAGAAATATGTCTCACCTTAACTTTGAATGAAATGAATGTTCTCACTCACTTAACAAAGAGCCAAATTTTAGATGCTGTTTTCACTCAAACTAACACCAAGACATAAGTTGCCCTGGACACAACTCCAAATTAGTCTCAGACCAGGAATAGCCGCAAACTGTTGTGTTTGACTTGAAATGAAATGCAGGTGAGAGAAATTGATAAAAAGCTGCTGGAAACCGTGCCTCTCAAGGCCACTTCAGGCTTTTTGCAGAAAAAAGCATTGGTGATATTTAATTGTTTTTGTCTAGCCAAGCCATTTTGGGTGAAGTGTTAAGTTCCTGTGTTGTCCGGAGCCACAAAGGTCTAGAGATGTTGTCAAAGAAACCTGCCACCTCACGCTGTTGGCTTCTGTATTGGAGTTTGAAGCTGCCCCAAAAGGTATTGCAATAACAAGTCACTGCAGACCAGATGAGTTGTCTGTGGGAACTTTTGGTTCCCTGATCTCAGAGCAAGTGATCCTCCAGCTTTCGCAACCAGGGTTCCCTTTGCTCCTCAGTTGTACCAGGGGTAACTACTGTTCTGCAAAACACCCCAGCCTCTGTGGCAAAAGGCTCATCCTCTCACTGAAGGCTCATCTCTTGGTAGCCTCACCTGAAACCAGACTTTTCTTCCTGTTGCACTGAAATGACTAGTGTGGACAAGGCAAGATCCCAAATAAATGTCCTTAGAGAGTGTGTGCTGCCCAGATGTGTGTTCAGAGACAGGCATGGATGTACCTTCCCAGCACCTCTATTTGACCCCAATTATTTCACCAATAATTGTTGAACATGTGGTGCAAGAACAGTCCAAGGAGCCAAACTGGTACTGCCAGGTAAATGATCAGACCACTCCCCTACAGTGTCACGTATGCCTTCACTTGCATGTCCCTGCCTACAGAGTCATGTTGTGCCAGACCGCCCATGGGTATAAAAGATGACCACAACACTTAGGACTGGTAAGAGCCTTCCCTGGAGGAAGGAGGTAGGAGGAACCTGTTAAAATGCGACCTTTCTCAGGAAGTGGTGCATCTGCAGCAGGGTACAGGTTGTTGGTTGGCCCCAATACAGGGGGACAGGGTCAGGGTAGACTTGTCTCCTGCCAGCTGGGGACTAGAAGCCAAGGAATGAAACCATTCAGTTCATCTACTTGAGCAGATGCTGGCTGCAAATTGGGCAGTTCAGGTCTTGCTCGAGGAGGCAGGCTTGCCTGCACCTCTGTGGTGAGAGGCAGCATCACCCCGACTCACTGAGCTCTTCATTGGGTGCATCGCCGGGCTTTGACTGAGCAGGGGCTACCTCTCAAAGGAAAGAGCTCCTACAGCACCAGTCATACCATCCCTCTATTTATTGAATTGTTTTCAAAGTTTGGCACTGGGCCAAGAAAAGTCTGGCGATAAGTCTGGTGACAAAACAGCCCTCCAGAAAGAAACACATTTCGTCTGTTTCCAAGGGAGCGGGTTTGCTCTTTGATCTGGTGGCTCCAAGGGGAAGGGAAGGACCTCTCACATCTTGTTAAATGCTTTATTCACACACATGTAATTAAGATATCCTATATCTACAACTCAGTATGCCTTTAATTAGAGACATTTCAGCACTAGAAGCGCTGGCAGAAACAGATAATGGTTCTGCCTTTGCACACTGCCAGGAGACAAAACCGACCACAAGAAAAGACAATTTCCCCGCAAATTAACTGTGCACCGTGCCTTGCCATTTGCTGCTCTGCCCCCCACAAGGCTGATGGAAAGGAGATGAAATGCAATTCCTGCCATCCAGAACTACTTGCCGAGTTCACAGAATAAGAGAGCAGCTGTGGCCGTGTGGGGAGGCACAAAGAGACAGGCACAGACAGGCATCCTTTCTAACCCAGCTGGTGATAGAATGTGCAACAGATCCCGGCTGAGGACCTTCATGGACCTACCTAGCCTCTGAGAGGACTTAGTATAGGGCAGCTTTACCCCAAGCCACCCTAGACTGCCAACCCTGTGTCCAAACCTGGTCCAAGCACTGCAGGAGGAGAGCAAATCCTTCATCCTCCCACCCTGTGCTGTTTCATCCCCTCTGGGCCTCAGGTTTAGAGCCAGCTGTGAGCCGGGTTTTGAAACATGGGCATAGATGCCCATGGGAGGAGGGTGAGACCCAGGATACTACCCCAGCTCCTACTTCTGGAGTCATCCTAGCCTAGTAATCTCTTGTGTATTTCAGGATGATTTCCCGGTTTTGCCCCCATCCCCAGCTGTTGATAGGATCCCTGAGACTGACTTGAGACAACAATGCTCAATGATGACTTAAGGTTGGATGACACAAGGGGAAGGTGGGACTTTCTCATGTCCTGGGGCTGCACAATCAAAAAATGTACTGCTCCATCCAACGTGAACCCTAAGGTCATGCATCTTCAAGGCTTCCCAGAGGCAAGCCTTACTGAAATTTTAGAATCCATGTTTACTTGTAGCCAGACAGTGGTGAGTGCCAATGAGGTTCATCAGGCTAGTCTGTGTGAGCTGATCTGAGTGATGTCAGAAAAAGCATCAAGGCAGAGAGAATAAATCCAGTACTGAGACAAGTCCTGGAACACAGAGAGCAGAAACAGTTTCAAATCTAGCTTTCAGGGTGAGGCTGGGTCTACGGGGGGGATCTAGAAATCCAAAGAGATCAGGTGCTAGTAGGACAGAGTTGGTGATGACTATTTGAGCCCAGTGACATCTCTAAATGATCCCCTGTCCAGATACTATCTTCCACAAGGGCTGCAACATTATAAAGGAAAACCAGAAATGTTTCAGAACAGAATCACAGGAATGACTGAGAGCTGGAAAGCCCTGCTCAAGGATACCTGGGAAGACATCGTTTCTTGATTACAGAAGTTCACTGATCTCAGTCTAGCAATGAGTACAGGAAGGGATTTCCAACAGCTGAGGGCACAAATGTTACTTGAGAAGCCAAAGGCCAATTGAGAAGAGTGGCAAGCTAAAACTAAGGAAACTCAGACTAGAAACTAGGTGACCATATTTACCATTTGCAACTCCATGCCTAAGCATTTCCTCAAAATCTGCTCATTTCTCAACCACTTTTCAATGTCTTTCTAAGTCCTCCATCCCTCCAACACAAACTGACTGATGAAGAAATCTCCGGATTAAGTTCCCTAGTCTGTGTCATCGAACAAAGTTAAGTCAGGACAGAATATGCTACAATGGTCCTTTCTTAACCACCACATGTAAGATTATTCTTGCCCCTCCATCTTACTTCAGAACTATTGCTTTAGTGTGGCAGGACTGTGATCCCAGAGGATTACAAAGGTGATTAATGAAATAAGGACATTGATGGTGTCTGTGGGCTACATGCATTTCAATTTAAGTGCAGCTTTGTGAATTTCTCATACTCGTGGGCTGATTTGGGGGGAAGATACTAATCCAAGCAATAAAGGAAACTGCCACTTGAGAACTCTTTTTTTTCGTTATCTGATCTGTGAGTGAGAGTTGTTTTCTGCCAAAACAGCCACCCTCCCCTCCCAGCTCCCCTCAGCAGCTGGGAAAACAGTGTTTTGCCTTCAGTGGTCCAGGCTGTTTAGTTGTTTGTAAGAACAATGAAGAAGATTGTTTTCTCTAGTGGACAATATCTGACTACCAGCTCATTTTTCCATTTTCTGTGTCTGCAGGGGAGCTGTGCAGCTTGGCTAGCTGCTGTACGCTGTGTTTGGAGGAGCCCTGAGAGCACCGGCAGAGCCCCTGCCCTGGAGCTCAGGTCAGACAGGCAGGAGGAGAGGGCAAGAGGCATAGCCAGGAGGTAGTCAGCAACACCAGCAGATGCTGCGAGACTGCTGGGAGAAGCAGGGAGCAGGCACACAAAGAGTAAAAATGGTGACCTTGACTATGTAGATTTTAGTGCAATCCAGGAAGGCATTACAGAGTTTTGAACTGAGGGCAAGGCTGAGAAAGGGCCCCCTCTCCACTCTTGCAAGGGCTGAGGGGACGGGGCGTTGTGCCAGTTGCAGGTAGTTGTTTTCTTCCATTGAGCAGAGCTTCTCTAATTCAAGTTTTTTATTCTAATTTATGTTCAGGTAAGACATGGTTCAAAGCTCAAGGACTGTTTTGTTATTTTTGTGCTTTGTTAAGAAAAATGTGTGGACAGATCTATCTCAAGTCTGTTGTCTAATTGGAGGGCTGCTCCACCGTCTCAAGAACGTGACGCCTCTCACCTGCCTTCAGATCAGCTCTGTTGATATTTTCGCCTGTTGCGGTCATCGAGACTCCCTTTTAGTCAGCATAGAAAATGGCACTTCAACTTTACTACTTAATGAACTCCTTCAGCAGTCTGCCAAAGGATGAGATGAACTGCCTCCCAAGAGCACTTCTTTCTTTTGAAGGACTACTGGAGGGGCTCAAAGAGACAGGTTTAAATGGGAACCCATGGCTTAAACTCCATCCAGAGTGAAAGGAGGTGACAGGTTTACCAGGACAGAGGAATTCCTCGTGGGTTACTAATAGCACAAATGTATGATTGGTTTTGGTGACAAGGACACTAAACAGTTGTAGCCACTAATTGAGGAAAAAAGTATCAATCTATGGATAAGTTAAAAGTAAGGAAATAAATAAATTTTAATGAGTTTTAATTCAACAGAAAGTTGAAGAATTATGGGTATTTTGATTTTGGACTCCTTACAAGCAACAAACTGATTTGACATAAGATGATAAATTTCCCAAAAGACTGTACTTTAATTAATTTAAAATCATAAACCAATTAACATATTTAATACTAAACACCCATACAATTAATTTTGTACTCAGAGATGATGTACGGTATTTAGGGAAAGGAAAAGAAAAGCTGGATTTCTCATAGATAAGTAGGAAGTTAATTCACTTAGGCACAAAACTGACATGATGAACATCCTTTCCGGTGCAAAACTCAGCTCTTAGTAGTGGAGTCAGCGTGGGGGTGAAAAGTGGCCATATATTTCTGGTTTTAAGGGAGGCAAGTGGGCAAATGCTTCTCCAGACCCACCAGGCCACAGTACCTGGGTCTGGGCTGTATCTAGACCATCACAGGAAAATGTTCTTGGCAATGAGCTGGGTCATGTACAGGAGAGGAAACACTGTCTTCCTTCCCTGTCTGTTTCTAAACCGTCGGGTCCTGAAGGCCCCATCAGGGCTGGGTGGAGAACAGCATGTCAGGCTGATGAATCCACCTAAATGGGCAAAGAGCTGGGATGGAAAACATATATTTGTAATGAAAATACTGCTTTAACTCTGCTATTTTAATAAAAATATCAATTTGGGGAAAATGCTTGGAGTGAATACTTCTAAATAAAACATGTTTGTTCAGAGATGACATTCAGGGCAACTTTTCCTTTGCTGAGAAAAGATTTGCATTTCTGTTTGCCTGTTTTGCCAAAATAAAGCATATTCTCATGGAAGATTTTCTTGCCTGGTGTCATGTAGTTAACCTGTGGCTATAAAACCTTTCTGACAACGAGTTTGCCATCTGCTCCAATATTTCTTTAATGTTATTTGATGATACAGGCTCCATTCTGCCCTCCTATAAACCTCATGTCACTCCCCTCCAGAATAAACTCCCACAGAAGGTTTGAAGGACTACAGATTTCTTGATGGAAATTTTAAAAATCATCGTCATCGGAATGCTGTCTTCCTCTATCTACTCACCTCGTGAAAGTGGGATCTGGGTACTGCTGACCCACAGATGGTACCCAAACATGTCTCAGAGGTCTGGCTCCCCATTACCAGCATGGCTTAATGAGCCGGATTGTCTTCAGTGAACTTTCCCAGAGCTTCAACATTTGGAAACCAAAACTTCCCTCTGTGGATGTGTCCCACATGCGTCAGTGGGAACACAGCTCTGCTCTGGCTGCCTGTACTTATTTTGCTCCATCCACCTCAAAACATCTTTGATGGCTGCCTACACCACCTTGGCTCATGAGGAGATAACTTTGTTTTGCTGTTTTCCTCAAAACTTCTGGGCTGGCAAAGGGCATCAAACTGCTTAAAATATGCCCTAGTTTCAGGTGTAACTTCAAGTGCTCATCCTGCAGTCTGATAACACTCCAAATGGTGCAACTAAGCAAAGGAGAGAGGCTTGTTTCTATCTGGAGAACAAAGTTATACCAGCTCAGCAGTGCCATGTAGCATTGCTGCAGGGGCTGGCTAGAGCGTATTTTTGCTGGAAAGATTTTACCTAGGATTCATGCACAAACATCTCAGAACATCAAGTTATCCGTGAAGTGATAAACTCTCTCTGGGTGTGGAGCTGAAGGAAAAGACACTCAGGTAAGAGGACTTGTCTGTCTGGGTCTCACCTCGTGGGAAGTTTTGGGTGACTCTTCCAGGAACACCCATGGATAATTTGTGTGCATCTTCTTCTTTCTTCCTTTGATGGACAAGTGTTTATTTTCCTATTTGTCAGCCTGAGCAGGGAGAAATGGAAGATGCTGAAAGCAACAGTTCATGTTTGCCAGGTCATTAGGAAACCAGTCAGAGAGGGGATGAAGCTTTGGGTGATGTTTTTCACTGACATCAGAGAAGGAGGGCATGGCCTGCCCTTTTCAAGCAGTTCAAAGAATTCTTCATATGGGGGAAGGAGGACTAAATACAAGGACTGGGAGGAAAAACAGAAAAAGATCAAATAAACTTTAAAAACCTGGATGTGTGTGATCTCAGATGCCTTCTGACAATAACATGTTATTGCTCATCATTATTGCAAGACAGAATTAAAACTGCTTTAGCACTTCAGCTGTGCATTTCTGGACCGTGGCATGCCAGCATTTCTTCTATGTGTAGCAGGAAACTGTGAATTTCTGGGTTTATAATAATGGCTTGGAGAGCAATGAAAAGATCCCTAAGTTGCAGTTTACCCGCAGTTCCTGCCGTGAGCTATCATAAGCCTAACCCCATCTCAGCACAGCTTTCATTTGTGAGCACATCAGTTTGTGTTGGGTTCTGGACTTCACGGTGAAATTGCTATGAGCTGGTATTTTAATGGGACTTCTTGGCTGATTTTAGAAGGCTACAGGACAATAAGCACAAGAGAGATTGTTAGGAGAAAGGGAGTTTTTTAACCAGTTTGTTCACAGAGGCTGTGTCCTGTGTGTCCATGGGGTACAGGAGAGCTTCAGGCTACCAAGATAAAGTTCTCTCTATGCAGAAGCCTTGCACAAAGCCTGGGCCAGCACATCCCAAGGCTCTGGGTGATGCTGCTGCGCGGGGAGAGGAATATACAAACAGAAGGAAGATGACCATCCTGTAATCGTTGTCCCTCATTGGGAAAGACAGGGTGTGGGGTCTGTGTCCCCACATTGCCTGGACAGGGGTGTCTTCTCCCAAGTAACAAGCAATAGGAAAACAGCCTCAAGTTGTGCCAGGAGAGGTTTAGGATGGATATTAGGAAAAATTTCTTCGTCGAAAACGTTATCAAACATTGGAACAGGCTGCCCAGGGGAGTGCTGGAATCACTGTTCCTGGAGGTATTTAAAAGATGGGTAGACGTGGTGCTGAGGGACATGGTGTGGTGGTTTTGGCAGTGCTATGTTGACGGTTGGACTCAATGATCTTAAAGATCCCTTCCAACCTAGACAATTCTATGACATGTGGAGATTGTTTAGCTGGTGGCAGATGGTTTTGCACAGCCAGGACATCTCCTTCTCTGCCCAGGCTCCTCTCCGAGCATCCCAGCCCACTGACTTGCTGTAAACCAGCATGGGAAGGGCCGTTAAACTCTTCTCCAGGCAAAAGAACTGGACTGTTTGTGGGACAACACCCTAGTGTGCTGGTTCACCTCATCCTGGGATGGGCACTGAAGACAGGCATCTTTCACAGGGACTTGTTTGACCTGTGCCTCTTCTCTGACTGCAGTGAGAGCCCAGGGCAACCAACTCCCAATCTTAGATGCCAAGAGACAGCAAGGATGAAGCCTGACTCTGCTGCGACAGTTGTTACTTGTGACTGTTACTGTTTGTTTCTTTGGGAATTGCCTCACTTATTCTAAATAATTTAAAATTTTGTACACAAAACCTAATCAAGAACCCAGATTATCTCCTTTTTAAGCATGGGAAGATATGCAGAATCAGCCTGAAATAATTTCAAAAATAATAAAGGCAGATTCAGTGACAGACCAAAAAGCATAGCGAGTACAGCTGTGAGCTGGTCTAGGTTTATCTCAGCTACTGAAAAGCAGACAAAAGGTACTGGTATATCTCGTATTTAATTTTTTAAACTCACAACTTGGTTGCATGCAGATTTGGGAAAATAATGAATATTCTGCTTCAGCTGCTGAACCAACTGAAACAAAATTGGTGCTGTTTCTTTCTAAGCAGGATGAACACTCCCTTTAAAAACACTATTTTTAGTCAACTAAAATTTACCATCAACATGAAATGGAACATTTGTCTCCGTTTCAGAACTTAGTTGTCCTGCTCAATCTGTTTCATTCAGGGGAGGGTCAAATTTCAGAGCATTTCTTGTCACTTTAAAACGTATTTTGCCCCTGCAAATCTCAGGTTTCTGGTACTTTCACTACTTGTTAAAACAATAACAACAACAAAAAAGTCAGAACACATGTTTAAGACGGCTTGGGTCACTGTGACCCCAGTCCCAAGTGCCATCACCTCTGTGCTCAGATGGGGACACCAGACCAGCAGAGCACAAGCCTTTCCAGATTGGTTTTCATTTAAAATCAGGAGCTTCAGGCTGTGAAGTTACAGTCTCCCTCAGATAAGCATCTCATCCTGGCCCAACAAGGAATGGGGAGAGCGGGGTCAGAGTCACCTGGCAGGGCACACTGCTCCATCCCGCGGGGACACATCTCCAGTTCGGCACTGCGCCACCGTGGCGTGCAAATGAATTAAGGAAGGAGGTGGTGACAGATCGAATTATGTCTGACATACCAATTGTCTGAATTACGTGTCCCTTCCCCAGAATGCAGCCCATAATCACAGCAATTATACATGACAATCATTAATAATTGCATTTCACTTCAATCATTTTTTACTAAAATATAGCCTTTGTGCCAGGTTTCAGTTAATTTTTCCTATATATGTGTCTCAGGCGCTTGCAATATTCTTGTGTGAAGATCAATCAGGACAAATGACAGGATGACATGCTACATTTCTTGGGGGAGCCAATTTTTAATTAATTGTTATTCATAAACTAATTATTGGATTTACAAATGAGTTCTAGGGAAATTCATTAGCCCTTGGAAGATGCATGTCAGCCATTTGCAGAAGAATATGAGCCTGCTTTTCTTCATAAGACTGTAAATCCATGTCATGAAATGCAAAATGTTTTTTTTCCTGGAGCTCTGGGGCCCTGGCCAAGGTCATCTACCATCCTCCGTCTTCGAAGTGCTGGCATTTCTCCTGCCTCAAACTCAGTTTAAAAGCAGTTTTGAGAGAGGATTTCCTTACAGAACTGAACGAAGAGCAGCCAAGTGTGTGGGCTGGGTCTTTTATATCTGAGCAGCAGAATTTCCTTATGGACACGCATGCAGCAGCCTGCGTAGAGCTCCCTGCGCCACTCTGCGCGTGGGCACTTTGGTGGTGATGCGCAAGAGAGCCTGAGAGAGATGGAAAAACAAAACTGAGCTTCCACATTGGCCCCTGGAGCAGCCATCTTGGAATTAATGGTTACTGGCTGCTATTTCTCTCCATAGCTGATCTTATTTAAATAAGATCCTTTTAAATAAGCTTCTGCACCTGGGTTGGGGCAATCCCAAGCACAGGCGGAGAATGGATTGAGAGCAGCCCTGAGGAGAAGGACTTGGGGGTGTTGGTGGATGAGAAGCTCAACATGAGCTGGCAATGTGTGCTGGCAGCCCAGAAACCCCACAGCATGCCAGGCTGCATCCCAGCAGCGTAGCCAGCAGGGCGAGGGAGGGGATTCTGCCTCTCTGCTCTGCTCTGGGGAGACCCCCCTGCAATGCTGCCTCCAACAGCAGGAGGACATGGACCTGATGGAGCGGGGCCAGAGGAGGCCATGAAGATGCTGTGAGGGCTGGAGCACCTCTGCTGTGAGGACAGGCTGAGAGAGTTGGGGGTGTTCAGCCTGGAGAAGAGAAGGCTCCGGGGAGAGCTTAGAGCCCCTTCCAGTGCCTAAAGGGGCTCCAGGAGAGCTGGGGAGGGACCCTTGATCAGGAAGGGGAGCAATGGGACATGGGGTGATGGTTTAAAACTGAAAGAGAGGAGATTTAGATTAGATCTTAGGAAGAAATTCTTTCACTGCGAGGGTGGTGAGACACCGTCCCAGGTTGCCCTGAGAAACTGTGGCTGCCCCATCCCTGGAGGTGTTCAAGGCCAGGTTGGATGGGGCTTGGAGCAACCTGGGCTGGTGGGAGGTGTCCCTGCCCAGGGCAGGGGGGTTGGAACTGGATGAGCTTTAAGGTCCCTTCCAACTCTAACCATTCTATGATTCTATGCTAAATGGCCCTGACGATGAATGCTGTTATGCAGAGAATTGCAGGGAGGATCCTCTGTGAGAGAAGCTGCTGGTGCCCGCTGTTCCCAAGGCTGGGAGAGCATTGCCAGGTGCCCAAGCTCTGCTTGCCAGGGTGGCTTTAAAGCCTGATCTGTCTTTATTGATTCTGCCACCACTGACGCCTGGACTGCCCCTGTTTTCTGCAGAAGGAAAATGCTGTGGGAGCTCTCACTGCCTGCTGGCAGCAGTCACTGGCTTTGCATAGAGAGCAGTGCAGGGGCTGTCTTAATAGTCCATCTGCCCTGTGGAAGTCTCTCTTTCTGTGCCCCAGCACAAGTAAACTTGCTCCAGATGTTGCATCAGGACATGTTGCCCTTTGCCATGTTCCTCAGCCTGGCTATGGTGGAAGGCAGCACAGAAGCTCCTGTCTTCTTCCCAGGTTATTGAAAAGAGGTGCTGGCTGGGGGCAGGGGAACAGAGGAGACATCTGTCCAGCTCCCAGGACAAGGGCAGAGCGGAGGGCCCAAGGCTGTGCTGAGCAGCTTGGCTTTTCCTCTTGCTCAGAGAAATGCTGCTGACCATCTGCAGCAGCTCCTATTGCTTGCTTGTCCCCAGGAGGAGGAAAGGCAGTCAAGGACCACCCATTGGATGGTGTTTTGTCCAGGTTGGCCCAAAACTCTGTAGACCCCAGAGTTTCCTTTATCAGGTCCAGTAGGGACTGAGGTGGGCCACACTGCCCTTTGAGAGAGCACGACCGCTGACAGTCTGCGATGGGGAGGGATACTTGTGACAGTAGTGTTGGGTTAACAAGAGATGCGCATAGCAGAAGCACATAGAACAAAGTGCTACTCTAAATAAATAAAAAGCCTGTCTTCTGTCATAAAATCATAAATGGTTGAGCTCTGGTGGGGCCCCTCTGTGATGGTGCCTTGGGTCTAGGTGCTCAGCAGAGTCTCCTGTGGGGAGGAGACTGCCCTTGCAGTGAAACCTGCCTGTTGCAGTGCATCTCCGGTGTGCTTTCCTGTTTAGCAGCCTGTCCTCAGTCCGTGGTATTAATTGTTTTCAAGTATTTAAGATGTTTGTGTTGTTCTTGCTGGAGGTGATAGTCTATTTTATTAAGTACTGTCAATTCCTGTCTGTGTGCTAAGGCAAAGATGCCTCTGACTTGTGTTTTTTAACTGAGTTCAGAGATGTGACTCTGTCTGAAACCCTGAAAAAAGGAGATTGTTTAAAACACAGTTATCTCATGACCAGGTCACCTTTCAACCTGGCACTACATTTGGAAATTCTAACATGCCAGGATGGATGATCTGAAGAAAGCTTTTCAAAGTCCTTCCAGACAAAACTAGAGCTATAGATGTCAAAGGTTCTATTACAAGGAAAATCTCCGTTCAAGCTGAAATCAAAAGTTGCTATCAGTGCTCCTAAAATGAATGAAAAATGCCCTTGTTTATCCTACTGAAGTTTGCAGAAGCAGCAAAAATTCGTGTGCACTGCAAACCTGTTATTTGTCAGCTATCACAAAACCAAGCACTTAACGGATGGGAAGGCAGAGCTAGCATTTCTAATCAAGTTCCTCAGATGTTCAGAGGAGGGAAATGTTGACTTTAGTGCATGTGAATGAATTGGAGCTCCAGCCACACTGCCTGCTTCTGGTCAGGGAACTGACTGCTTTATCCATGGGCCCATCCTGGCAGCCCACATATTTTCTTGTTAGGTGATAGAAATCCAGGAGGAAAATGGGATTCCAGCAGGAAGCAACACTGGCAGATTCTCTGCAATAAGCCTGCACCCCTGCTCAGAATAGAAAGGTGTCAGAAACTAAACACCAGCTCAGTTCCCTGCTCTTCTAACCACAGAAGCTGGAGCTGTGACCCCACCTGCAATAATTGCCACGTTCCTGGGAGGCCCTCAGGAGCTGTATGCAGAGGGTAGCATTGGTTTGATGCAGTGACAGCATCCCAGCATACAAATCGCATCACTTCAGAAATATTCTAACGGTACTATGTCAGGTTTCTGTTCTGTGCTCAGTTCCAGATCCCTTGTCTCAGATTTGATGCGTTGGAAAGGAGCAGTCAAACATGGGTGAAGAATGGAGGCTGGGCTTGGGGCAGTGGAAGAAGGCAGGACAACAGGTCTCCTGATAACACTCCCTGGGTGCCAGAGTGCAGGAACGGGGCACGAAAGATGAAACAATGCCTAGATCACACAGGCACTGCCATCCTCCTTCTCCTAACTCAGGCATATGCCAACAGCTGAGAAGCTGTTGGTAGGAAGTATCATAGAATCATAGAATGGTTTAGGTTGGAAGGGACCTTGCAGACCATCTTGTTCCACGCCCATGCCATGAGCAGGGACACCTCCCACTAGACCAGGTTGCTCCAAGCCGCATCCAGTGTGGCCTTGAACACCTCCAGGGATGGGGCAGCCACAGCTTCTCAGGGCAACCTGCGCCAGGGGCTCACCACCCTCACAGTGAAAAATTTCTTCCTAATATTTGTTCTAAATCTCCCCTCTTTCAGTTTGAAGCCATTCCCCCTCGTCCTATCACTCCGTGCCCTTGTAAAAAGTCCCTCCCCAGCTCACCTGTAGCCCCTTTAGGCACTGGAAGGGGCTCTAAGCTCTCCCCGGAGCCTTCTCTTCTCCAGGCTGAACACCCCCAACTCTCTCAGCCTGTCCTCACAGCAGAGGTGCTCCAGCCCTCACAGCATCTTCATGGCCTCNCCCTCACCCTGCTGGCTAGGCTGTTGGGGATGCAGCCCAGGATGGGTTGGCTTTCTGGGCTGTCAGCACACATTGCCAGCTCATGTTGAGCTTCTCATCCACCAACACCCCCAAGTCCTTTTCCTCAGGGCTACTCTCCAGCCATTCTCCACCGAGCCTGGATTTGTGCTTTTGACCCAGATGTAGGACCTTGCACTTGGCCTTGTTGAGGTTGGCATGGACCCACGTCTCCAGCCTCTCCAGGTCCCTCTGGATGGCATCCCTCCCCTCCAGCGAGTCTACCTCACCACACAGCTTGATATCATCAGCAAACTCGATCTCACTGTTCATGTCACCAACAAAGATGTTGAACAGCACTGGTCCCAGTATCCCAACATGAGGGACATGTTTCTAGACAGAAGGGACTCAGGTGCATTTAAATCCCTGAGCCATTTTCTACTGCAAGGAGAACATCCCACCTCACTCTCCAGGGTTGGACAACCCTTTCAGCAGTGCACACCTCCCCTGCACAGGGACCAGTACAATCTGAGCCATCGCTGTAAGTGGGGCGAGTCTCCCCTGTGTCAGGCTTAATCAGGAAAACCACAAAACACTTGGCCCTTTAGAGGATGAAACAAAGAATTTGCCTCCCTGGAGGTTCTGTTTCTTTTGCACACTGAAAAAGCAATTGCCTTTCCAGCCCTGAGCAATCCCTGCAGTGTCACCACGTGCCTTGTTAGCAGAGACAGTGAACATGGGGAAATGCCTGTTCTGCTTTCCAAGCCTCAATCCCTTGCACTTGCATCTCAGCTTCACTCCCTAAGGCTGTTGCCTGTGATTTACCACTGGCCTGCAGTCAGACAACCACCAACAAGGCTCCTGCCAGGTACCTACATCTGGCTCCATCTCTGCACAGTCACTTGCTTTAGTTGTGCTCCTGGGATGAGCTGTATGTTTGCTCTGCTCTGCTTCCCAGACTGTGAGCCTCGACTGCAGTCTGCCTTGTTTTGCAGGATCATTTGGAAAACACAGCAGTCCCCAAGCCCTGGTCTGCACAAGTCACAGCCGGGTCTGATATTGTTTGAAAGTTTGTCAAAATCCTCAAGCTTTCATAAGGTCTTCATTGCAGGATTTGGGATATGAGCCATTTGACTTTCCCTGTCTGAATTCTTCACCTTCTCTTTTCCGGCCAAAAGTTTGCTTTTCATATTGATCCTTGAAAGAGGCCTATGGTGTTTGTGAATGTGCTGGTATGAGTTGTACCCACTCTGCCCCTGGACCGCCTGCCAGTTGGATGCTGCTGGAGCATCGTCTCCCGGAGAAGATGCAATACCACAGAAGTATTTGCAGTTTGCTGTGTGTTAATTTGAGATGAGGAGCCTCCAGGTCACCCAGCCAGTCCCTGTCCCCTCCAGCCTGGGTTCTAAGACAGGCAAAAGGACTAATAGTAACTCACTTTGACCAGGGGGACTAAGGTGCAGAGATATCACAAGTATATATTACAAAGCCAAGAATTCATCCCAGAGATCCTAAGTCCTCAGAAACCTACTGAAAAGTCTTTTAAAAATACCCAGCATACAAAAAAGTGCAGACTGTGCAAGTAATTAAAGCATTTCTAAGAAATTTAGAGGCACAAAGATAAGATTCATCTAACTTTACCCTCTAAAAGCAAGGAGCTTAGGCCAGTGGGCTTACACCAGGACACCTTTGGGTGCAGGGAGATAGGGACACCACCACGGTGAGGTTCATCCCACCTTACATACCTGTTAGGACAGGATGAGCTGTCCCTGCACATGGCATATCTCTTTTCTTAGTCTGCAGACAGATGCTATACAATTAATTTGGGCTACTTGTTTATTGTTGAAGTGGCAAAGCCAAACCCACCAAGCATCAGAACTACAAATTTTGTCACTGCAAGCATTCAGGCTAGCAAAGGGCGAGTGCCCCAAAGTGGGATTGAGTGAATATCAGTGAATACTGATATCAGTATCAGTATCTGTGAGTATAAGCTTCCTGCTGCCCCATCTCTGCTGCTGCCCACTGGCCAGAGCCCCTGGCAGCTCCATCATCCAGGTGTGGAAAGAGCAAAGGTGGCTCAAACTCATCAAGGATTTAGCAGAGCCATGGACCGACATCTCTTTAATCTATGCCCACACAGACACACACGCATACACACAAATCGCCTACCAGCAGGAGCAGATCTCTCCCCGCCTCAGCCCTGCCGCATCCAGAATTGCCTTTCCCCTGAGCCCAGGAGCTCATCTCAGGGCACATCTTCCCAGGGCCTCCACAACAGACCTGTGGAGTATCAGGAGTTTGTGAGCGCAATCCACCAGCAGTGACTGTTTTGGTTTGGCCATATCCTGCCACGTGAGATGCTCCTGTTGAAACACAGAGCCTGAAAGACACTGCCAGCCCTGACTAGAAATGAGGGCTCCCCACTGCAAACAACCTGCCTGCAACTGATGTCTTCCACAAACCACTGAGGAAGAAATGAGGAATTTGTCACAAAACATATGTTGGCACCTTCACTCTTAGTAATGTGTTGCAAGTATCTGCCCTAGGGGATTTCAGGAGGGTGGTGGCATCTCAACAACCCCAACCCCACAAGCAGGAACGCACCACGTGAGGCACTGCAGTCCCAAAGCCCTGCACAGAGGAGTAACTAGCAACAAGCATAGCTCTGGAGACGGAAATTTGGAAAATACAGACACCTCTAGCAACTGCACTGAGCACAGCTGGGAGCACTGAACATCAGCTCTGCTGTGCCCTTCTTGGAGGTGGGAGAGAGAGAGTGAAAGAGGGAGTGAGTGGGGTGAAAGGTAATTGATGCAAAGGAGAAAGGGGTTGTGAGGAAGAAAAAAGACAAAAGGACAGAAAGGGGGGCACTGGCCTTCATGGCCTGGTTTTTGAGAGGTTTTTGGACACCAGGAGGTGTGCACAAGTTTGCAAGCAGCAAGATGGATCGTGAGAGAAATTCCCCCATGCCATGGCATGTTGGGATGACTCAAACACCAGGGCAGTAGTCAAGGAGCTCCACAAGAGGTGGGACCAAAACCTAATTAACTGAATTAAACTAAGTGTGGGCATGTCCCTTCCTAGACATCAGAGAGTCTGCTTAGTAGAAAACAAGATGATGGAGGAGTGCATCCTCTGGTGTCCAGCACTGGGCTAAGCTCACACAGCAGTGCCTTGCTGTGCCAGGGCCCTCATGGGGTCTCTCCACCCCTCTGGGATGCACATTCCCACTGAGCCTTTCACGTCCGTGGTATCTGTGAGACTTCCACCTCACTGTCAGTTGTGGTTGAACATGTTTGATGGATACCAAGGTGGATACCAAGACAATTGGAAACCAAGAATTCCTGGACAGGATGAAGACATGAGTGGTAGCATTGGCCTCATTTCTTGGGGAAACCCAACCTTTTTATCTCCTTCCTCTTCATTTCAATGCTCCCTTCCTGATCCATGTGATGCTTCCTTGAATACCATCCTGCACATGAACATAATAAAAGGAGATGACATTCATGTCCTAGTCCCCCTAGAAAGTCCCTCAAAAAGGGTTGAGTCATTGCTAGATGGAGATGGGGACACAGGGACCTGCAGAGCCCAGCAGTCAACATGGGTGAGCTGCAGTCTCCTAGCATAACTGGTTGGAAAATCCTTATTCCTTAATCCTTTTTCCTAGAAGATTCCTCTATGGATAAAGTTCCTTCTAGAAGATAAATGTTTTCATTTCAGTCTCAATGCGTTGCACTTTAAATAAAATTAAAAGATTTTTTCACATTAAACTTTCTGGAGTTTCTGAGGTGGAAAGGCAAAGAGTTGAACTGAGGTGTGTGCGACAGCAAAAATGTACTCTGAAGATATTCACCAGTGAGACTGTCCAACTACACCAGCTCTACGCCTACGTTAGCATACTGATCTTCCTGCACAGACAGCTGACTACAGTGAGAAATAAGCAACTACTTCTTTGTTGTGTGTCTTTTGTTGTGTGTCCATCTGTCCCTGGACAAGATAACCTGTGTTTCAAAGGGGCTCGTCTGTTGAGGTGTGCCTGACCCATGGGAGGTAACCGATCCAGCACTCAAATCCAGCTCCAGACAAAGCTGTTTACTTCACAAAGTTTCACGTTTCCCTCTCTCTGCAGGACATATTCTTTTGGTCCTGGTCTCCAAGTAGGTGGTCTCCAATGCCTGGTCTCTGTGACAATGGGATTTAGCCCTTTCCTTAATTACAGGCGTCAGTATCTGAAAACTCAACCACAGGAGATTTCTCCCCTCTTTGAGCTGATGCACAGGGAGTCACAGGGAGGGAGGCACCAGTTTTGTTCACTGCAGTTCAGGAGGGCTCCCAGCCCCACTCAGATGAGCCCAAAGTCACTGCTGCTACCAGGACTGCTATCAGTCTGAGGGAGCCTCTTCTGCCTCTCTCAGCTTCCTTGGACTGGCTTTTCTGGTGACGTCTGCTGCTAGTTGCCTCCACGCTCAGCCTCACAGTGGCTTGTCCTGAAGTTTTCTTACCCCAAAAATGTGTCTTTCAGATTTTGCTCCTCCACAGAGGCTCTACAGAGACAAATTCCCAACTCACCCAGTGATGGGCAATGTCAAGCCATGTTTAACCTTCTGCATCTCTGCATTTCCACGTGAATGCTCCCAGTTTTGGATGAAGCTAAGGATAGGGGAGATAGATAGTGCCTGGTCCCCATTAACACCTGCAGTGTCCTCAAAGAACTTGCTGTGGGCAGGAGGCTGCCTGCCTGTCCTCCCCAGCACACAGGAAACCTCCAGTAGCCCAGAGGCAATCGTGGCATGTGCCAGGCACTGCCCTTGCTGCTATCTTCCTCTCTGCTCCTCCCAGTGAAAAGGAGGATTTGGGGTCTCTGGGAACCCCCCTGATGCCTCTCCAGGTATCTGCAGTAACCCCAGCCATTCCCAATGCGTTTGGGGTTAAACTGAAGCCACAAGACCACCCCACACTGAAACTTGTACATCCCTGTTGGTTCTTTGGCTTTATAACTGTGATTAGATTGAGACACCGAGATCATATTGATTTTGGCTGTTAGGAGTGTTGTCATTAGGTTAAAAGAGGCTTGAGCAATGGAGAGGAGCAGAGGTGACTCCTGCCTCCCAGCACAGTTCAAGTAACTGATTTTTGGAGAAGGACGTCAGCTCCTGACTACAAAAGGGAGGGATGAATTACACCGGCACCATTTCACAGAGGTGCACCAGTGTTCAATGTATTGGACATGATTTGTTCCTCACTGGTGTGGGAAATGTTTTGTTTCAAAAGTGCAGGTTATTACCTGCAGTTGAGTCCTCTCCATCTCATCGCTGAGGCAAGGCGGGCATCTTACAGCAGGGACTTGGCAGCCATGGAGGGAAGCCCTGAGGGACAGGAAAGCTGACTGTGCTGATGGGGGTGAGGTTAAAATGATGGCAGTGCAAACCTGATCTGCTTGCCTGCCCTAGTCATACCAAGCACAGAGCCACACTACCACATTAGCATGCCGCAGCATGCAAGACACCCTGACGGGTGGGCAAGAGGCAGGTCATAAGCAGGTTGGAGTCCTGCAGTGCAGCACTAACATCTTTTACATCTCTTTAGAGAGAGAGGGCTTAGGTCAGGGCACAGGCAAAACAACCTGTTCTCTTTGCCCTGTCCACGAAGACCTTATAAATAAACATTTTTGACCAGTCACCAAGACAAGAGCTACCCCTGGTAGCTCAAGAGATGTAAATGCCTTCTCATTTTCGTCACAAAAATCAAAGGACAAACAGCAACAGCAGGAAAAGACAGGGAAAAAAAAAAAAACTCAACAACCCCCCCACCTCCCCATCTCATTGTAATTAACCTTGGTGCTTTTTATTCTTTCCTACAATGACAATTTATAGCCAGATTTCAAAACAAAATGGTGCATCTGGAAAAAGTTGGAATGAAATTATTTGCCTTTAACTTGGGCTGTTTCATCTGTCACTCTCTTTTTCTTTCTTTCTTTCTTTCTTTCTTTCTTTCTTTCTTTCTTTCTTTCTTTCTTTCTTTCTTTCTTTCTTTCTTTCTTTCTTTCTTTCTTTCTTTCTTTCTTTCTTTCTTTCTTTCTTTCTTTCTTCCCCAGCTGAAACTATTTACTGATTCACAAAAAGTTCTGAAACTGCATTTTTTAAGCACATCATCTATTTGTTAGTGGGGGGAAAAAGCCAACCACAAAACCAATGCAAAAAAATCACCCAGCTGTCTGTCTCACATTCTGCTATTCACCTCCTACCTGAGCTTGTCCCATCTGTGATAGCTTTTTCCATACAAAGAAAAAAGTGGTTAATAGGACAAACACTTCTGTGGCCAAGACCCTAAATCACCTGAAGGCCAGATTTTACCTCATGGGCCATGAAGCTTGCTTCTCAGGTCATGTGGACTGGTTTTAGCCCAGTTTAGGCAGCGACCGGTGCATTTGAAAAGCAAGGGCTGCTGGTGACCCATGCTGGGACCCCAGCCCTTTCCTGTCACTCTGAGCCTGCTTGCCAAACCATCCTGATACTGGATTAAAACTCACCCTCGGATTAAAACTCACCCTCAGAGTAAGGTGCAAAGGATGCTCACATGCCTGCTGGTCCTTCTAGAGACTGTCCCCCCTTGTGAGAGATGCTGCTGCCCACTCCCAGACCCACCAAGTTCACCAAGCAAACAAGGGTGCGCAGGTTGGCCACGCACTGCGGGGGACAGCCAGCTGCACAGAGAGGGATATGATTGGACTTCTGGTGGCAAAGCCTCCCCAAAGCGAGGGAGGAAAGACCTTCTTACCTTCAGAGGGGAAAAACAGCCTTTAAAACGGGAGTGCAGGGAAGGACCTGGGCAGTCTCCCTTTAACCCAAGTTTGTGGAGCATCGTTAACTAGAAGCTGCAATTGATTCTTACACTTCCCTCCTGCACCTGATGCTAAACCTGCCTGCAAAAACTAATTTCTGTCTCAACGAAGGGCTTTGAGGAGCCTTGTGATGAATGTCGAAACACTCCAGCTCATCATTAGCCACTGCCGCTCTTGCAATAGCGAAACAGAGAAATAATTGATAAGCAGAAAGAAAGCCAGGAGGGAAGCAATCTTGCACTCTCTGCTGGTGTCTTTAACTCCTTCAGAATTGCTGTGAAACAGGATCAATCTTCCCTGCTGCATAAGCCCACATGGAGGAAAGACCAATGGATGCTAACATGGATATTTTTTTACATACCTGATCTAAATATTAGCAGTACCCATGAAAAAAGCCCCCTGGTGCTGCCCTGCTGTAGTATCCTGTGAAACCAAGCAAACCCTGCTGTGGCTGAGCAGCAAGGTCTGGAGTGCGGGGCCTGGGAAGACGCTGATGTGGTGCGGAGATGGCTCTTATTGTTTTCAGCAGCTCCACTCTGAAAGGCATTGAGGACAGACAGACCTGGGATCTTGCAGTGGCATTTTTTGTGAGCACCCATCTCAGTGTTGCCACAGTGTTTAGGAAGAAACATATAGAAACATAAAGAGTCGGGACACATTGCAGATGAAAGTGAGCAGAACTAGAAAAGACGGACAAAAATACTTATGTAAATGAAGCTTTCAGCCCTGTCAAGAAACTCACCACAACACTCATTTATTACTTTATTAAGACAGCAGATGGCAAACTGCTAATGAATGTGAAAGACATAAAGAATTTTTATAAGCAAACAGAAAGATGCTAGAGGAAGCTAGAAGGGAAGAACAGTTGGGTTTGGCAACAAAGCTGCGCAGGCTCTCAGGTAAACCCACTGCGGCAGGCAGGAATAGCCGTGAAGCTGCAAAAGCTCAAACCAGGAAGATACCTGAAGGTGTTTGGTGTTGGCACTTTCCAAAAAAAGGCTGGCAGAGTTCTGTGATCAGTGCCCAGACTTTCTGTCTTGGGCGCGAAGGAGAGCAGGAGTAGGGAAGCGGCTGTGACCATGCACAGTCCTGCTGGGGAGAGGGAGGCGAACCAGACTGCTGAGAAAAAAGTGGACTTGGACCAACCCATTTTCCCAAATCACACAAAGTGTTTTAAAGGTTGTGAACCACAAAAAGAGTGTGAACGCAGCTGAAATCCAGGCCTTAGGCACCTCTGGCTCTGTGCTTTACACGCTGCAGCCCACATAGGCAGAGGCTGAGCGGTGAAGCAGACACAGATGGCAGGAGAGGTGCCCCCCAAAGCCACCTCATAGGGCAGTGCCAGAGCCAGAACCAGAGCAGGACATGCTCTCCTGGCTCCCAGCCCTGGGGGTTCCTCCCCAGTCCAGTCCGTCCCACAGCACCTCCAGTCCCAGTGACTGCAGGGCAAGGTAGTCATAGTGTAGTTTTTCAGATGCAATCACCTACAATAATGGGCATATTAGGCATCACTTCTAGATAAGGAAAATGCTAAAAACCTCTAAGGATCCTCAAGCCGGAGCCCGCAATGCAGATTTCCCTTGTTTGACAGTTGGTCTGTTGGTTTAATACCAGCTTTCACGACAAGTTCATGCAGGGGGTATTATGGACTTCATGCAGACCAAGCGGCACTATAACTCTGCATGGAAACCTGCCATAGATCTCCTTCCTGGAGAAGACAGGCCGTAAAATCTTCAGAAAAATGAGTCCTTTCCTTTTCAGTTGCTGCTAAAATCAGAAGTGCAGGCAGGTCATTGTAGCCAAATGAAACCTCCCTATTGAGAGGATAACCTCAGGGGAGGCTGGATGGCTTTATAGCTAATGCAATTTGGGCTCCATAATAAGTATGACAGGTCTCAAAATACTGATTTGAAGGAAAGAAGCATTTCACACATTTCAAAATATGCTGTTTCCCTGTGACAGGGCACCTTTAAGCCACCCATGACAGCTGTGATGCTCAGGAACACCAGGGGAGAATTTATATGATTTTTGTCTGGTTCTTATAAGACACCATGTGGTGTCATGAGGCAGATGAAGACAGAGCACCTTTTGTTATAGGACGAGCAACACTGTATTACATGAGATGCAAATAATAGAAAGATCAGAATCAGCAACATTACAAACCAAAAGCCACAATTACAGAAGCTGCAAGACTAAATGAAGATGGAGATTATGTTGAGGTATTGAATCCTTAGCTTAAAAGAAAAAACACTACAGAGAGTTGGTAACTATAAACCGCCCCAAAACCTCCTCAGGAGTAGTTCCAAACAGCAAAGCAGAGACCTGCAGCACATCAGGAACCTTACCGTGTCCCGTGGGAATGCCACAAAATGCAGAAGAATAATGCTGAGAAGCATGAGTCATCATGGTGAGAAATTTTCAGAAGTTCACTGAGGAACTCACCACCACAAGATACTGTTGAATCTAAGCCTGTAAAGGGCAGAGACCTTAGGGAATAAAAAGGATTGAAATGCAGCTTCCCTTCTAAGCTGTTTGGTGTGTTGTTGTTTATCTCTGCAGTTTTTGCCTCTTTCGCTGTAGTGCCTGATCGCAGCCATGGCAGACGAAAGCTGTCAGATAGGAGAGATATCACAGTGGCTGTAAATATTCAAGTACACCTATATGTGACACATGTCAGCAACGGAGCTGATTGCTAAGGCTTTCTCCCCAGTTCATGGAGACATACAGGCACACTGAGGGTACAAAAAGAGCCTACTCTCACAGGAAGTTGAAAAGGAGCCTGGAGCAGCTCATGCAGATGTTGCTGATGCTCAGGGATGAACCTTAGCCAGAAGGAACCATGTACGGCAGCTCAGGAGCTGGCAGAGCAAAGCCGGGAGACAATTGCAGGGAGCTGGCTCAAGAACCTGCATACACTTTCTGGTCCCCCGTGGAAATTAGAAAATAACAAGCAATTCCATAACCAGTCATTGAGTAACAGAGGAATAGAGGAAGGCAAGCAGGTTGAGAAGTAGGCCTTTCATGGACTATATTAAGCTGATCTGACGTCTCATTGCTTGAGTTGACACTTATTACTGGAAATCTCAGCTTCTTTTTTTACCATCAGCGAGTCCTCTGTCATAATTTCCTCAGATTTCCTCCTGTCAGGTCACTTCAGTATTCTTTGAAATAAAGACAGCCTTGTAAATAAACGATAGCCAAAATGCTTCCCAGTGAGATAAGACAAGCCCCGTCAGGAGAAGAAATGAGGATTTGGTGCAGAGTCAAGAAGAAGCACGTCTTTTGTTGCAATTGCTAACTAAGTGTAATTAACTTCCTGATGAGGTGCAGGATCTTAAGAACTGATTGGAGTTATAGGCTAATAATTATTCATGAGAAATTAAAAGACATTACTTACAGGGAACTGAATGCATTAAAAAAAAAATTAAAAGTTCACTGAAGCAAACACATGCATGATCCAAGGCTACAAATGAATTGTCAGTTCGATTGCTTCTGGGCAGGGTGCTGGTGGGGAGCAGAGCAGAGGGAAACCAGGTCCCCTGACTTTGCATCTCTGAGTGAGGTAGCTAACCTCAAGGAACTCCCAGGCTCCAGAGGGAGAGTGGTGCAGCCCACCTCATGTCAGAATTGTCCTATGAAACTTCTGCTTACCAGAGGTTAGGAGGTGGATCCCATGGGTGTTTCTGGGAAACAACTGGTCTTTGGTGGGGTAATTCGCTCCACTCTCTGACATACCCTCATGTCCCAGGATGCCACTGTGCACAGAGAGTGGGGTGAAGGGGTAGAGGCAACAGCCAACGTATCTTTACTGGGATCATTACCCACATGCGCCACAAAATAGCTCTGGAAAAGACAATGTTTGCAGGTAGCATACAGTCACAGCCTCAGGATGGAGCAGGCTCTGGAAAGCATGGAGAACCCATAACTCGCATATGGACACAAGGCACTCCTAGAAAGTCCTGCAGCAATGCGTTCTGGACACAGACTGGTCAAAACTGTGATAGCAGCTAATGCCTCTTCAGTTTGACTCAGTAGAGCAGCACCAGTGACAAACAGTGCTCTTGTTTGTCAGACGCAACATCTGAAAGTACTTTCCCATCCCATCAGATTGTCTAATGCACGAGAAGTACAGTTCACAAGATGAGAACTGATTGCTTGTGTTTGCTGAGGAACCATCAGTAAGTGGTTGTCACTGTTTGGGCTTCACTTTCCTGTGGGGGAGGCCGTTCAGAGCTTACATCAGGTCTTAGTCAAGTTTCCTTCTAATCCCCGTCTGGGCCAAGTGCTCCCCTGTGTGGATCCTGACCTGCTGCTCTAAGAAGGACAGTCTGTTCATCATGGTCTCCAATTCACCGAAATACCTTTTCAGTCTTTCATCACTGTGTGCTGCTTTGGTGATAAGATTTGGCTCCACCAGGATAAAACTAAGTGACCTCTGTGGTCTCTTTGGACTCAGGCATACACCAGAACACACCATGTTAGGATAATACAAAATAAAACCTGTTAAGGGAGGAACGCAAATTTGGAGTCCTTACAATAAAACAGAGTTTGGGACTTCCTAGTTTCTTCTTGACTCTTCAGCTGATGAAAAACAGAGTTCTGCTCATATCTTGATTTTCCTGGAAATGGGATCTGGTGGACTTGTGGTATCATATACTCAGCCAGTTTAGAAGAAAAACGAAAGCACAAAAGCATGGCTTGGAGACTGGGACAGCCACTTAAATCAGACCATGAGATGGGAAATTCCTGCAAATCATGGCTGTTTGAAACATCCTGAGTTTGCAACATCTGCCTGGTGCCGTGCCAGAGTGGGTCTGGCTGCAGTGCACTCCCCAGCCTGGACAGACACTGCAACAGCTGAGATTTTCCTCCTAATTCCATTGCAGGGTCCAATTTCCTCCCTATGTGCAGAGGCTGCCTGCAACCATCTTCTTCCATCAGCACTCCTGGGAGCCTTTGTTTAAAAGATGAGGAACCCCAGAATGTGCTGGCACAGCAGAAATGTCCACGACAGGTGTGTGTTTCATGGTGATACAACTAGGCTACTCATCGTGCTGGACTATGACCCCAGCCTGGAAGGAGGGATGGGATGACTGCTCTTCATTTCCACAGGCACATCTCCACACCTGGGAGCCAGCACACAGCAGCAGGAAGAGAACCTGGAGCAGAAACCCCATATATTGACTCCCATTGATATACTCTTTCCATTTCCCTCTCCTGCTTGCCTAATCTTCTCCCTGTGAATCCTTATGCCTCCTTGCAGTGCCTTTCTCCAGGAATTGCAGATGATGCTACTTTCCACACAAGCAGCCTCGAGGGCACCCATGCTGGATGTGCTCCATCAGTTACCCCTTGTATCTGAACAACACAAGTCATGTGTCGTACTCGGGGAGCCTGTGGTGCACGGATGGTTCCAGTCAAGAGGAGAATTCATGGTTCAGAGCTTACAGCCACTCATGAACATGCAAGACTCACATGAGACGGCAGTACCTCTGCTATGTTCAATGCAGGAAAATAACCAAAAACCAAAAAAATCCTTCAGCACCAGTAGCTTCCTCTTTTGATCCAGAACGAGTAAGTCTGGACTGCCACTACACTGGGCTGCTACTGCCCCAGCACTGGAAGAAGATTTTGGGCTTTCTCACTGTCAGGATTCTGACATCTCCTTGTTGTAGAGGATTGCAGCATCATTGGGAATTCCCTACATTTGGCCTTAATTACAACATTGCAAATTAAGGCTAATCAGCAGCAGCATGCCAAGGTCTCCAGGACTCCTGCAGCTCTGAACAAATCCAGGCACATGTGAGCTGTCTGTGCTTGTTCCTTGCAGAAGGGTCTGCCTGGTTATTATTTAGTGGTTGCCAGTGAAAGGCAGGCCAAAGGCAGCACTTTGGGCAGGCGTTGAACAGGAGCACTGGCAAGTGCAGTGGCCGAATTTCCTGGCAGCACTGTGGCACATGCTGTGTCCTGCTCTGCACCTCCATCAGTTTGACAAGCCCTCTGGCAGCTCCAGGTGTTCACGTAAAGTGTCAGGTGTAAAAAGAAAACATTAATTTGAAAGGTACTGACCTAACAACGCAGTCAGGGCTTTTCTAGTACTCATGCCACTCACCCAGGGAAATGAGTCAGCAGAGGAGAAGAAATTGCTTATATGCAACAGACCAGAACTTGGTCTCTTAAAGATGAGCTGGTTGGATAGATACCCAGCTCCCCAGCTGCATCCCCTTCATCTCTCTGACGCATCACATTCTTATTCCATAAATGGGCACCTGGCAGTGACAGAGAAGGTGAGTTTGTCTGGCTCTTCCAGTCCTGGATCGTCTCACTGGGAATGCTGCTAAACAGGAGGGTTTAAACAGGCTCTTGAGTGTGTCAAGCAGAAAGTGTGTCAGTCTAAATCTATACAACCCACTTTTGGATATATGGGCAGCCTCCGGTCTGTGTTCAATGGCTCCATTCCAACTTGAACCACACTCATATCACTGCACAAGGAAACACATAAGAGGTGTGATGAAGGAATTGTGTAAACCAGCTCTGTTTTTTCAGTGCCAGGGACATCTGTTTAATGGTCCCTACTCTGCATGTTAGTCAAGAGAAGACAGCTGAGCAAGAAAAGATAATCAAAAGCAACTATCAGCATTTTTCTTACTGCTTAGTCTTTCCTTCCTAGAACACCAGCCCTTGGGCTCGGCAGGAGCTGAGAAGCCATGGGCAATCAAGGAATCCCAGTGCTGCAAGACATACCGGGAAGGGTCAACCATATCCCCAGAGGCACTCGCTGCTGTGATGTAAAAAGCTGGGACAGCCTGAAGAACCAACTGTTTTGTACATCCTTCCTTCAAGAGAGCCTTTCACGACAGGGGCTGGCAGCTGGGTCTGTTGCAAGTTGCACACCACTCTCCAGCACCAGTCCCTGTGCTTCATGTCCACCTCTTACAAGTCAGTGGCAATGGATCCTCACAGCTGCCCCCATGCAGTGAGTCATGACAGTCCTGCTCCAGAGAAAGCATGAACCAGGTGTGTGGTGGCAGGGGCAACCACAAATACAGAGAGGTGAGAATAATCCTGGAGCCTGTCCTGCCCAAGGAGCCTTACTCCCAGTCTCTGCTGCTCTCCCCAGCTGCCAGCCCGTTCTGCTTCCTGGCACTGTGTAAATCTTCTTGCTCCTGCCATCACCTCCTTCTCCTCTCTGTCCTGCCACGTTTATTGTCTGTGACCAGAGACAACTGTGCTGGTCCTTCTATGGCATCTCCTCTTACAGTTATCCTGAATGTTGCAGATTATGTTGTCTGAACACTGCGCTGTGCTAAGTACTGTCAGAAATCCCCTCTGGTTACTACGGGCCAGCTCTTCACTGCGACACCTCCTGTCCTGCCAACAATAACACTGGTGCTGGCGACACTCACACCAGCCTGCAGCGCTGCGTGCTGTGTTCCCCTCTCCTTCCCTCTGAGTGCAGGTGAAGATGCTGAATTGCTGCCCCAGAACCCATCTGTCCACCTGAATTTCAGGCGATCATACCCAGAAAGGGCTGGGACCACCTGGGAAATAACCAAATAGTATTATTGGAAGGAGGAAGGTAAATGGAGATATGGTGACACTGAATATATAAAGTAAATCTGGTTAGTTTTGCCAGATTGCTCGATAACAAAATACTAATAAAACCCCAAACAAACAGGAAACTCAATTCCAGTCCCATCATATTCTGCGGAGATGCACTGAACTGGCATTTTTATAAACTGAAAGATATCACTGTTACTAGAAAAGTAAGTCTATACAACTAGAATGAAATTCTGGAAATGTGGAATTTATGAAAAACGGAATGAAAAAATAAGGAAACTAGTGTGCATTTTTTGATTTCCTGAACCATTTCAAAGAGCGTGGTGGGCAGGTCCCTCAGAGCCAGACAGCATTTCCAGTGAGATCAGTTATGAGCAAGGTATATGACTGCTGTGCTGGTTGGCAGTGTTAAGGTAAAACTGACTTGGAACAATTTATTTATGACCCAGTTTATTTACGGGCCCAGATAGGAGCGTCAGACAGTTCCTTGTTTGCAGGGCACAGGGTCAAAGGCTCCAAAGCAGAAGCGGCACATTCTTGACATTCTTCCCCATCTAGCTCCTCAAAACAAACATTCGCTATCTCCTTGTAGGTCCAGGCTCAGACCCCACAGGCTGAGGGAAGGGGACTCAGACAGCAAGGGCAGGAGGTGGCTTTGAGGTCAGCATATCTCAGATGTATTCCTGTGGCAGGCAGATGTGACACCAGAGGTTAGAGAAGCCCCACATTTCTCTGGTGTAGCAGGTGGAGCCAGGCAGCCCTGGAGGCACTTCAGAGACACCTGAATTCCATGCTCCTCCTTTCCCTGCTTCTGGGTGAGCTTCTGCTGAGCTGGCCCGCTTGGTTATTTATGAAGGGACTGAAAAGGTAGTGAAAAATGCCCTTTTGAAGGACTTTAACGCTCTATGCCCCCTGTCATCCATGGTTGCCATTTCTGTGCCCAAGCAGTCTTTCTGCCAGACAGTTCCTCTGAGAACTTGGTCTCCATTTTGTTGGCATCTATCAGTCTCTGGGTGTAGAAATCTCACACCTTGATGGGAATCAGAGAGATATCTGCCTTCCTCCAGCTGTCCATGTATTTTGCAGCGAAGTGTTACAAACACCATCAATTCATCAACCAGTCCATCTGTGGGCAGGGTGCTTGTCCAAGTCCTCCCCTCCCCCTTTCACTCCCCTCCTCATACATTAGCCCTTGTCATTTCTTCAGCTTCTTCTTTATGGTTAACTTGGATTCCTTGTTGGAAAGTTCAAAAAGGAAGATAGATTCTCACCTATAATTTATTTTCCCTCATTCTCATGCCTTCCCTAGCATGTCTTTGTTCTTTGAGAGATACTTCTAAGGGCCTCTGCACTCCTTTTGACCTGTCCCTATGTGTTATTCTCCCATTTGCAGCTCTTACTTCTTCCTTTGCGTGTCCAATTCATGGATTATGCTCTGAAATAAACTCACACAAATGTAAATGAGGAAACCCCCCTGGGGCCCATGACTACACAAAGGACCATGTCCAGATCTCCATCTTAGGAGATTCACCCTCCTCCAGAGCCCGTGAGCCTTTCATTGGGAGGGATTGGAGCCTATGCGCCACATCTATGTTCAGACTCAATTATTTATTAGGTTGGTGAGGAGTGGCAGTGCTGCCAGGGTCTGATAACACACCTCATTTTATCTACCAACTGGGAGGTGGGGAGTGAAAGGTCCATGGGTTTGTGGGGTCATGCAAACACTCTGCAACATCGGCAGCTATGGGTGATGCAGGACCATTCTGGAAAATTAAGGTTCTTGAAGTCCATCAGTGAAGATCTAAACCCTTCCTGAGGGCACTGGCCACATCCCACTAGAGAAGGCAGATAAAGAGGTGTGTTGCAGATAATGCTTCAGTCCCCCTCCTTTTTTGGTTTGCTAGCTGGTTCTAAAAAGGCCCAGATATGCTTCTTTTCATGCCCACTGAATTCCATTGCTCCACTGAAAAAGAAAATTACTTGGGTACCTCAGGTATAGTTGGAATTTGGACAGGGATATCCTGCATCATAGTTGACACAACAGGACAGAAAACTGTAGACAATAATGTTTAGCAAAGAGACTGTGGATGCAACCCAAGCAGAGAAAGAACTTTCTGATTTCTGCAGAAACTCAGGAGCTTCCCAGCACCTGGGTATTTTAGAGTCTCATCCTAGACCTGTTTGAACCACATAGCTAAAAGAGATGGTGAACTAAACAATGGATTTTCTTCAGCTAGTTCAACCTGCCTCAGTATTGACCTTGAAGACCAACAGTGAATTAGTGACAGAGGCAGAATGAAGTTTGAGGAGTCTTATACTTGGTTTCCTGGAGTCCTATTTGGACTCTGTTTCCATTTCCTTCTGCTTAATGTTGACATACCACCTGAAACAGCTGTGCAGACTGCTTGGCACTGGGGGAAGGTTTCATGTCCTGCCCAGTCATTAAGGTAAGGCTGGAGATGAAACTTAACAGCTAAATTAAATCTGATCTTGATGGAGGAGTGGCTGATACGCCAGAAGGCTGTGCTGCCTTACAGTGTGACCTGGATAGGCTGGAGAGTAGGGCAGAGAGGAACTTAATGAAATTCAACAAGGGTAAATGTAGGGTACTGCATCTGGGGAGGAATAACCCCATGCATCAGTACAGGTTGGGGGCCGACCTCCTGGAGAGCAGCTCTGTGGAAAGGGACCTGGGAGTCCTGGTGGACAACAGGATGACCATGAGCCAGCAATGTGCCCTGGCGGCCAAGAGGGCCAATGGCATCCTGGGGTGCATCAAAAGGAGTGTGGCCAGCAGGTCGAGGGAGGTCATCCTCCCCCTCTACTCTGCCCTGGTGAGGCCGCATCTGGAATACTGCGTCCAGTTCTGGGCTCCCCAGTTCAAGAAGGACAGGGATCTGCTGGAGAGGGTCCAGCAAAGGGCTACAAAGATGATTAGGGGATTGGAACATCTTTCATATGAGGAGAGGCTGAGGGATTTGGGTCTCTTTAGTCTGGAGAAAAGAAGATTGAGGGGGGATCTTGTTAATGCTTTCAAATACTTGAAGGGAGGATGCCAGGGGGATGGGAGCAGTCTTTTTTCAGTGGTGCCCACTGATAGGACGAGGGGTAATGGGCACAAGCTTGAACATAGGAAGTTCCATCTTAACATGAGGAGGAACTTCTTTCCTGTGAGGGTGGTGGAGGACTGGAACAGGCTGCCCAGAGAGGTTGTGGAGTCTCCCACTCTGGAGACATTCCAAACCCGCCTGGACGCTGTCCTGTGCAACCTGTTGTAGGTGACCCTGCTCTGGTGGGGGGGTTGGACTAGATGATCTCCAGAGGTCCCTTCCAACCCTGACGATTCTGTGATTCTGTGATTCTGTGACAGAAACAAACAACATATAATGAGTGCCACAGCAGTGTCATCACACAGTCCTGTCCCTTGGATTTGTATTGACAAAGGCTGATGATGACAGTGGCAGAAACCTGAGAAAAATCATTCAGAAATGAGTTCAGTGTATAAACAGAATCGTCTTGCTCCTTCACAAACTTTAGAGCTTATGTATATGGGTATAAAGTTGAATTTGAATTAACAGAACATTATGGGAATAGTGACAAGAAGTCTGGTCCTCTGCAAAGAATACATAAACCAGATCCATCACTCACTGAATTTTGCCTTGGGGGTCTCCACATACTCTTTTCATTTCTGTCCAGAATCCATTCTTTTGGAGAGAAGAGATGTCTTTCCAAAATACACTATTAATTAACGGATATATCCCAAAGCACTTTCTGTGGGCCCACAAGCTTTAAATCAATGCAACATCAAGAACCGCGCTGTTCATCATGGGTCTTTTAAGCAATAGATAAAAGGAGCATAAAGAAGCATCTGTTTTTCTAGCTTTTTTAAATATCTTGGTAGGTTAATGGCATGGTCTGGCAATGTTTTAACTGTTTAGCATCATGATTCTTTCAATCTGGTATTCCAGGAAATGTTATTGGTGCCAATTGGCCTAATTGGTGTCATTTTGGGTGACTGTCCTCAGAAGAGACTGTGGATGCTGGTAAGAGAGACAAATGGTGCCTTGCTCAGGAAGACTTAGGTGTGTCATACTTTTTTGGCTAGCTCTCAGTTTCCTGTATTTGGGATATGGGTTTTGAATTCTCCTCCAGAGAGCCCTAATTCACACTCTGAGTGTTTAACCTTGAGCTCTGAATCACCCTGCTGTGCCAAGGGGCTCAATTTTCAAACATGGCAAAACTTAAAAGAGGGTTGCCTAAATCAATTCACCATATCTTGCCTGTACCTCCTGCTTTAATTTTCATTTGACCATTAGCTTTGGTAGTATCCTCCCAGAGCTGACATACATTCTCCTCTCAAAATATTGACTTACACTGCATTCATCCAACAAATCTGGCCATGGTCCTGGGAAATGATGTATTTGCTCTTCCCATGCTCTTGAAGAGCAGCTCCAGGTAGTTTTGATGTGGGTTTGGGGGGATTTTTTTAGTTTTTATTTTTTTAGGAGAAACACTAGGAATGCCAAATCAAGACCTGATGGTGCTTTTAGCTGTTTCTAGAAGGCAGCTTCTTCAGACCACCTCATTCCTCCTGTACTGAATGCCTCCATTATAAATAATAAATTATATATTTATATAATATAATATAATATAAGTATAATTATTATTATTGTTATTATTATTATTATAATAAATAAATTTCATTCAGCAGAAGCCACTTACTCTATGAAAACTGGACATAGGACAGGTCTTAGATGATCCATCCTCGGTCTATGCATCCATATAGCAAGGAATACTTTCAGCCCCACCTTTGCTCTGCTGTGTTAACTTCCTTGCAAAGTCCCTGTGCAGGTCAGTGCTGACACTGACATCCCCAGTGGTCTTACCTAGTGTCAAGCCCCTGTGGCAGTTGCCTCTCTTCATGTACCATTGGTATCTGTTTCTGCAGGAGCTTTCAACGCTCTTCTTCCCACACTGCTCTTCTCCCATTCTGGATATGGCCATGCACTGTGGGGATAGAAAATGATGGGCAGCCAGACTCTTCACCTGATTTATCTTCAGAGTCCTCTCAGTGACTCCAGGAGCAGAACAGCACCTCGTGTCAGCCAGGGTGGCTTCAGGACAGCTCTGTGGTAGTCAAACAGCATAAGTACAGCAGAACTGGGTGAAGCAGTGAAGAGAAGGAAACAGCCATTTTCAACATGAGTTTGTTCTTTTTTCTGGACCTTATGCTGATGGCAGCTGAACTCCAGGTAAACGATGCCTCAGCCTGACAGCAGTTTGCCTCCACTGTGATGGGCCATCCCACAGACTGGCCACTGACGGAGTTAAAATGCATAACTTTTCTGAAAAAAAAAAAAACGGGGGAAATGGACTCCATTGATCCGCCACCCTCCCCTGTAAGCCCTGTCAGCTTCCTGCGTGGACAAGAAGAACTTTTCATCTCTTTCTCCCATGTCTGGCAAGGCACACCCTGCTAGGAGGAAAGGCACTGCTGGTGACTCTGCTTTGTGCTCCTGAAAACTAAATCCCATGAGGATGCTGGAGCTGTGGGTGTTGCCAAGGGCACAACTGGAAGACAGAAGCAGACCTTCATAGGAGTCCAACAGTGCAGTCTGGCATTCAGGCCACTTATTCTGTCTTTCAGGCCCCTTATAAAGATGCATGAGAAGAGAAACTGGGTGTCCAGAAGGGCTCTCAAACACCAAAGCCTGTAGGTGAGAAGAGATCTAGTCTATTTGAAAACTGAGACCCCTTTGTAGTCTGCATAGAAAAACAACTTGAAGCCCTTGATGCTATGGCTGCAGTCTCACACCTTCAAGTGGTCAGACAGCTCCTAGATAGCTCTGTTACACCTGCTCAGGGAAATCCCATCTCAGAGTTAGTCCACTGCGACAGCTGAAAATCTGTAAAAGTCACTTAAAGCAGGCAAGGACAGCATGATCTCTGCAAGGAAAAGTGTGGGAGGTCCTCTTTTTCATACCCAGATGAATTCAGCATTCACACTGCTTGGAGGGGAAAGAAAACAGTCAGTGGATGAAATAAATGAAAGAAACATGAACATTTTGCTACAGGCAAGATGAGCTGAAGACCTATCATTTCTGGAAAAAATAGCAGACCAGTCCTCAGTGAAAAGCACAAAAAAATATGTTCCGATACAAAGAAGCACATTCATTTCAGGAGAGGATGGGAATGTGAACTAAGTCTGCTTTGCTTTTGTACATGCCAGAGCTGTGTTCAGATTGGTACCCAATATCTTTTTCCTGTGGACCACCGGCCCTCTTCCTTCGGTTCATTGGAGTCATCCTGCATAAGGTGGATGGTAGGACTGTTGAAGCTTATCTGGGTGACAGACACCCCCGGAAGACCCATGCTGTTGCAGTGATGTGTAGGAAAGAAGCAAACAACTTGGACCACATTTTGACACCAGATTTCCTTCAGTTTGCATTAGTCTATAGAACAACAAACATTGTATTTTGAGTGGTACTGCTCCCGTTTCATCCAAACTGGCTACAATCCCTGAAGTTCCCAGATAATTCAGGAAGCCAATGAAGAGCTTTACTTTGTTCAGAAACCTCACTGAGGTCTGTCCCCTGTACCTCTAACACAGAGTACTCATCTTGCTCAAATAACTACTCCCACTCTCATCCAACAGGTCAAGCCTCACTCACTGAGTAACGAACCATAGTAGTGAACAGCACCACTGACTGATGTCCCTTTGCGGCCCTGCCTGCATCTCCTGAAACTGCAGAGCAGTGCTGGGACCTTGGCTGTCTGTCCTGGACTCAGTGGGACAGGCAATCGTGCTGACCAACAGGTCTGACACACGGTCCCATTAGCTGCACTGTCAGTGGGGTCGGTGCTTGCAGAATCTTGTGCACAAAGGCACCCTCTTGCATGGTACCCTCCCTAACAGTGCAATCCAAGCCGGGATTTAAGCCCTGCTCCATCCTCTTTTCCCGTAGGATTGATGCAAGGTCCCTCTTTACCCTTGCCGAGATCACCTTCTTCTTGTGCATATACCCTTTTGGCTTTGATAACTTGCTACTAGCAGTGACAGCCTATTCCACTTTGGGGGACTGGATAAAACCACCCTTAAAGCAGAGTATAAATCATTAAGATGGGATAGGACAAAGGCAGGAATAGAAGTAATTGGACAATCATAAGGCTGGAAGTGAGACAGGCAGATTTCCCAGAGGAGCTAGCCAAGAGTAATACATGTGTAGGTTTACAAAAGAGCTCCTGTAAATGGAGATAACAGATGTGGTAGTGAATATAGCCTTTGTCAGCGCAGCATAATTGGGATGTTCAATGGCTTCATGAAAATACGTGGACTCCTAATTGCTATAGCACCTGCATTTCTCAGCTAGCACAAAGCTCCAAACATTCAAGGAGATCAAAAAAAATCTGAAAGTTTCCTGGCTTGCAGGCAGTTGCTTTTTTCAGCTCACTTGGGAAATTGTGCAGTGACAACTTGGACCAGTCCCAGCAAGACCACTTGGCAAGTGCTCACCATTTTGCTGCAGAATGCAAGCGGGAGATCACACTGGGTACTGCAAAACAGGCATAAAGGTCAAATTTTTCTACTTCCAGTTGGTCAAGGTGGCAGTTCCTGAGGCAGGACTCTCCATGCTGAGAATGGTGTGAAATGATCTCGCTCAGCCTGGATTGCCCATGTCTCCATGGGGTTTTTCAGGCAGCAGGGATTGACTGCTTCCTTTCTGCATTGCCTCCTTTGCTGCTGCAGTGGTTCCAAGCCTCTTGCAATCACCCTGCATAGGACAGGTGTCATTCAGAGAGAGCTCCTGGCATGTGAAAGTCTGTCCCGTGTGCCTTATGTTCAGTCAGGCCACGGTGCTTGTGATTCCAAAACTCAGCAGTGATCTGAAAGTTGTTGTCCAACATATAAGGCTTCAGAGTGAGTCCCACCCAGAACTCATTGTTCCAAACAAGTGTGAATTTGGGGCTAGGAGACCCTATTAACCTCATCTGTCTATCAGCTGTGCTCAGGCTGGCACGCTGCTGTTATATATAACATACTTGTGTCCCCTCACACTGGGGACACAACCCTGCTGGCACCCCACAGCTGGGTGTGTGGCACGGATCTCCCTGCTGCCCAGCCCTCAGTCCCCAGGGCTGAGGGATTTGGTGCCTTTCTCAAGAGGATGCCTTGAAACCCCAACTCCCAAAGTACCAGCTGGATTATTCCCATTTTCTCTCACGTGACAGGTGAGATCCTTGATGTACTTTGTGGACTGTGACCACAGTTTTCTCTTTGTGTTTCTCCCTTGGCCTTCCCTTTTTTTTCCAGCAAAGACTTAAAGACCCTTCTGGCAAAGAACTTTCCAAGGACAGCTTTCACTTCCCAGTATCTGTGGATATCTACCTCAACCACATCATTTTTTTATATTATTCCTTTGTGGACTATCCCCTCCTGACCTTCCCACTCGCTGTATTCTCCAGTCATCAGTGACGCTCATTATTTCTGGATGGAAAAATATGAAAGAAGAAAAAGCTCTTTCAAGTTGCACAGGCTGGGCTATCTTGTCACTAATCTGAGGGGGGGGGAAAAAAGCAGCAAGCACCAAAGCCTCCCTACACATGTCTCTGAGCAGTTTGAAAGGGACAAGACTCCTGTGATATTGGCTATACCACGCAGCTCCACGGGGGAAACACAACTACCTGCAGCAGAGGCTTTAGAGGTGCCATCTGCAAACAAAAATGATCCTGCTTTAATGAGTTACCTTAATTTCCTTAAACTTTACTTGCTATAATCCCCTCTAATGAGTTACTCCTCAACAGAATGAGGGTAACAGATAGTGTTTCAGCTCTTGGTTCATCCCATAAGTGAAGCAAAATATATGGATGTAAAAGTACATACAGTGTGGGTCTGCTTATGAAAAGCAGAATTTCTGGCCTGCTAGACCTGCCCCCATTGTGAGTATCAATCCCACCAGCTCACTGTTACGCCCATTAGGAGATCCCATTAGGAAGAAGGTCCCGGAGCTCTGCTTATGCTATTCTTCCTACTACACTGATACCTGTTCAAGGTCGTTGATGGGGATGCGGCAGAGGATGTTGCTGAAGATGTGACTGCGAAGCACTGTGGTGGAGGCACCAACTAGGGCATGTTATCCTGCTCTGATGAGATGCACATGCCTGGGTGACTCTGCTTCTTCTGCCACAAGCCCCTGAGCAGACACAGGGATGACTGTAGGAAAGGGGTTGCATTATCACTGCTTCTGTGCCCTAGGCTAGCTGGGCTACCAGGCTCAAAGATTTAACCCCACAGAACTGTGCCTCCAGGTTAAAGAAGTAGCAGGGCTACATCTTGCTTTCAGCCTTCAAAGCATAAAAATATATTAGATGGATCCTGAATTCAGCATCCCATGCATGTCCAACTGGAGGAGATTTACTAATTCTTTAAGGCTCTCCATAAGCCTTTTCTCTTATAACTGCTTTCAAGATCCAAAGTATTTGCCAAGCATACTGTGCACAACCCCGTCCCCACACCCACACATAGCATTTCATTTCAAGCTATGCTAATCCATACCTCTTCCTGCAGTCATGCAGTGTTCAGTAATATTTTATTTATCATAGGATTTAACTTCAAAAATTAACCTTTTTGGAGCTTGAAAGGTGTCTTCTTGAGAAGGTGATGCTTCTTTATTGCCTTTAAGCTCTACAGAAACATTCTTCTAATTCTTAAGCTTTTTCCACTTCTGTGGCTTCCATTTCTTGCTATTTCCTGTGTCTGGTCATCAAGTTAGACCTGGTGGGTTCTTCTTTTTGTTTTAATTAATTGCAGTCTATGGAGGATGTTTCTTAGATCTACATGCTGGCTTTGGATGGGCTTTATGCTTCTGTTTGGATCAGGTAAAGCCAAGGGGACAGAAGGGCAAAACTATTCTGGGCAAGACTATTAATCCTATTTTTTCCCCATTAGATTAGGCTCTTTCCATAGACGGGCTTTTCTGAGAAAATCCCATCTTAGAAGATGTCCATAGCTCTGTGGATGCAATGACCAGCCCAGAGGTCTGACGGGCCCTGGGCTATCCCAAATTTGTACTGCAAATGCTGCCATCAAAAGCACCCCTCACCCGTACAGTGCATGGATTGCTCTAGTTGGTCACTCAGTGCGGGCAGCACAGGCCCCTCAGCCTGAAGGAGTTTGGGAGACAACAGAAAATGCAGATAGAATAGAAATAACTTGTCAGGAATGAGGCCAGGGCCAGGGCCAGGGCCAAGGCCAAGGCACGAGGCACCAGGTGCTCGTGCATGTTGCTCAGGAATGAACCCAACATTTGAGGCTGACTGTCCTTGCTTTCTGGCCTGCTGATCAGTGCTGTCTGAGAGCAGGAGAGAAGCCAAATCTGGCTCCTGCCTGGTAAGCTCAGTGCGATGGGGCAGTCTCTGAATTCAGCCCCACAGTTTCTCAGCTCTTTGGAGCTCTGCTTGTGAGGGAAGGGAAATGAGAACTACTTGAAAGAGCCTGAAGGGGTGAAAACGTTCAATAAGAAGCCAACCAGTAGCCCTCAAGCTTCTCACTCGCCTTGGCATCCATGGGAAATCAGACTTGCATCTCAGATGTTCACGGGCACTGGACATGGGAATTTGCCCATCAGGGAGAGCTTTGTGCCTACTGCTCTGCTGGTGCTGCTGCTCATATAGTGATGAATCCTTCTCCATGCAGGAGTTGGGCATCCTGAGCATTGCTGCTTTGTTTAGCGAGGTGGCACAATCTCCACCTCCAGAAGGTCCTCTGTCTACAGTGGAAGAGAGGGTTTTGCCGCAAGTCTGCCCAAGGGCTTGACCCTAATCAGCTTCTTGGAACAAACAGAGAGAGGGGAATTCCTGGAGTAACTGCAGAGAGTTGAGGCTAGAACATGGGGCACCCAGGAACAGCCGAGGACTCAGAGCAATGTCAGTGATAAACTAAACCTGCCCCCTGGGTTGAGATCAGCAACGGACCACATAGTCCTCTGAGACTTCATGGCAGGGAACCTCAAACCAGGACATCAAGCTCTCTTTACAGAAGGAAAGGGGACGAGGGGCTTCCTTCAGGGGCCCTGTAGCCCCAGGGGGATAGCCAAATAAGTTGGCACCCCACTGTCTTATATTTGTGCTGCTGATCCATGGCTCAAGCCTCAGAGGGGTTAATGCCCCACTTCAGCCCAGGAAGACACTTTCAGCATGCTTTTTCAATTGGTTTCATTCCTCTGAGAGTATCAGCTGTCCATGGCACCTGCATAATTTATAAAACTCCTCACTGCCTGCTGGTGGAGAGGGAGGAAGATATTACTGAGGGTCTGAAAGGTTATGCCACCCTCCCTCTCTCCCCTCCTGTGAAAGAAGCCAAGTGACCTTGATATACAGCTTTTTGTTTTGCTCTTGAATGACACTCCAATGTCAAAGCAGAGTATATGTGCTTCCAGAAACAGCTTTTGTCTGGTCTCACTGCTCCCTTGCTCTTTGTGGAGTTTTCTGGGTGGGGTAGAGTTGTAGGAGGTTCCTGCAGGTACTGTTTTACTTCTTAAACATTTTAAAGCAGGATGATTTTATTTTAATTTTTTTTTCTTTAAGTCCTTTCCTGAAGGAGAATATACAAATAGCAAAGCTGAGGGCTGTCTTGGCGTAGTCTTCCCACATCTCTCTGGCATGCATTCCTCCTTTGTTTTGGTGAGGCAGAAGGAAGGAGGGAGCCTGGAGGACCATCTCTCCCTGTGCTGCTGGCTCTCTGGGCTGCTCTATGGGCTTCCATGGGGTAAAACCCAGTAACAACAGCCCATCTTGGGGAACTTGAGCCTGTATCTAGACTAAGAAACTCAGCAAAGGCAGGAAACAGCTAAGCGCTGTCTGGCAATTGCCCACACCACACCAAAGTGCACGCTTTATGGCACAGTTTTGAGCTGTGCTGGCCAGGACTCTCCCAGGCAGTGCTCAGGGGTGTCTCAGGGGTTAGCGTGGACCAGGGACCACTCCCACTGAACTTCTTGGATTCAACCAGCTCATTCTGTGCAGTTCAGTGCTACAAGCCCTGTTACACCAAAGTCAGGTCTGGAAAAAATCCTGGGCATGTTTAATTTCCAAAATTCATGCCTTGGTTATCTATTAAGGTTGCAGTTGTGAAAAGTGCAATGGTTAGTCATTCAGCAGTCCCCCACCCACCACAGTAGGTATGTATATAGGGGCCTAAGAAATCCACCCACTGGAAGTACACAAGGAAAGCATATTTCAACATCAGATCTTTCTCATTCCTAACCCAATTACTCTGCCAAAAAAGCAAGACATCAACAGTGCAATGCAGAACAAAGCCAAGAGAGATGTTGTTTCATAGCTACATGCAATGTGCTCCGTGTATTTACAGCGCTGTTGGTACGGTATGTAAAGAATATAAATTAAATATTTTAAAAATATTGAACTGTAGAGTACAGTTTCAGCACTTATAAACAAATACTATACTAGACACACCACACACACACCCCCTACCCACCCCTCCCTGGCACACACACATTCATCAAAATGCAAACACATGAATCTTCATATGTCAGCCGTGACTTAGAGTACCAAGATATTAATTAGAGCTTTCCAGGCATATTTCAGTAGAACTGGGCAGCTCAGGGAATTTTCCAGCAAAAGGTGGAAGGACATAAAAAAAATTGAGTAATGACAGCGGTTAGCAGAAGAGATTCCTTCATGGATAATGACCTCTGCAAGGCTGTATAGACAAGTGACGAGTAGCAGAGTGTTCCTGAGCACATGAACCTGCCCCAAATCGCAGAGTGAGCAGAGACCAGGGGATTCCGCTTGGATTGCTTTAGACTTGGCCGCTAGGAATGGTTTTGTAAATGTAGTTAGGCATATAAAGCTGCAAATAAGCACCCAGCAGGAAAGCGCGTAATCCGTGGTAATTTTGTGGGAGGAAGGTGCCTGACTACAGATAAGAATCTGGCTTTAGATTCCTAAGCATTTACAGAATAAATCCCTATAGATGCCTACCTTCTCTGTTAGACACCTACACATGTTTTTCTTCCCTGGAACCAGTTTAAACACGAGCCTCTGCTAGTCCACCGAGATGCTGTTTCGGTTTCTCTAGGACTCCTGGCAGGCAGGAGCAGCACTGGGAGGGAAACCTTGAAGTTTCTGTAAAGCAACACTCCCAATGATTACTGTAAGGAGTGTGTCTCTGCTGAAGGTGTAATAACTGAGTGGTACAGCAACAGCTGAAAGTTCTGGCATTGTAATAATCAAATTATCTGCAAAATGCATGCATAGTCATTACTCATTAATTATTCTAAATAATTGACTATTTCAGAAGTGTGTCTGATCTGCCTCTTCTGCAGCTGCTTCGTTTGCTGATCTATTGTTCTGTGGACACATATTAGAAATATTTGTGAAATGCACAAAATATTTAGTGTTGTGTACTGCATGAGTAAACATGCTTTTTATCCAAATACTCCAGAAGCAATTAATTAACACCATAGCCTCAAAGAAGAGAGCTGTTCATAAATCATTGTCACTAGACCAACCTGTTCTGGTTGCTGAAACAAAACATTTAGTAGTCTTATTTTCACAGCCATAGATGAGTCTTATAGCCCCCTTTATGATCAAAGAGTGAGCTTAATAAATATCTTCCTTGACAAAAAAAAAAAAGCTTCTAGGCAGTTTACATTCCAACAAGACTTGGAGTACATGTTTTTCATGCTAACAGAGTGAAAATATTCATTCTTGGGGTGATCCAGGCTACAACATATGATTTGTGAGTCTCCCACCATCTTTAAGAGCAAAGGGTACGTGTATGAGATTTAATCCTGCCAACAGCCCCATTAAGTACATTCTGTTGTAGCACGTTTTGCTCTCTGATTTATAGGACATATCATTCATTTTTACTTTGGTAATCCAAATCTCTGAGAAGACATTAAACAATAACAAAAATTTAATAGCAATTAGACCAATTAGACTAAAAATGCAGATAACGTCTTGCCTTCCCAGGGATCATCTCCCTTTCTTCTTTCGCCTGTTTTTTTGCAGATGTTTTATCATTGCCCAAGCATCGAGGGAACTTTAGCACCCATGTTTCCCTGCTGCATTAATCAGAAAGAGTTTTAGCCCAGATATTGGCAGAAGTGTCTTCTAGGCAGTAAGTTCGTGGGGCAGCAAAGGTGGAAAGCTGCGCATCAAACACCAGCACTCAGCAAATATCTGAGGAGTCACAGGCTCTTTCCAGGCTCAGCTTTATCATCTGGACCTTTTCTAAGCCCTGTAATGAAAGGGGAGGTTTGGTAGTACCCAAGCAGGGGAGATGGGGCTTTGAGCAGCATGGAGGTCTTTCTCTACCTTAACTTAGATCTAAAACTGGTGTCACAAACTTCCTTCTCTTCTTTTGTCTGGAGTGGCCAAAGGACTTTAGGATGTTGACAACTTCATTTTTAATCCTGACTCTTCTCCTGACCCACTCTGCGCTCTATAGCCAGGCTGCTGTTGGGGTCTTCTCTGCTGTGAGTGGCTTGTTTAGAGCAGGGTCTCAGCAAGAGTACTGCAGGGCCAGATTCATGGGGAATATTTTCAGAAGGACACTGACTTGGAGGAAGGTTGAATGGTTATGATTAAGCTTATCATGTTACAATTTTGTTTTTCTAACTTCCCTTTTATCATTCCAACCACTATGCGATTATATGATTTTCACCTTAGCTTTGCAGATACAGGCAAGTGGATGGTTTGGATATAATTTATGGGAAAATAGACCTATTGCAGTTTGTTACCTGATAATACCAGAGTCCTTGATTGCAGAAAAAAATCAGTCTGTTGTAAATGCAATGATCCCTAGCACAGCCCTTGCAAATATCACAGGGAGAGACAAAAGCAAAGAAATGATCACAGGTGCAGCAGTCTGTAGTGGGAAGAGGTTACCAACTGTGGTCATTAAAACAACCAAAAAGGGAGAATATCTTTGTCCAAGCAAATAACTCTCAGCAAAGGAGGACACTGTAATTTCAGAAGAGCTTCAATGTGTATTTTAAAATCAGACTTGGGAATCCAGCCATCTGTCCAAATATTGAAATTGATCAGCTGTTTCAAGTGGGAGTTCGTCAAGCAAAAACATCCGAGGGAGCTCCCACGCCTGCTGTGTTATTGGGCTTGGGTTACAGCCAAACACCACTGACACAGTTTTCTTGCTCTTGTGTCTTAACATTTTTTTTGGCTGCAAACCATCTCTGAGTGTGAGCAAAATACAGCTTCCAGTTTGGCACGATCACGTGTCATGTGAAACTACTACAGGTGATAACAGGATTGTCCGTGTGTGGACAGAGACAGAAGAAAGAAGAAATATTCCGAGGTCACACGGAGGCTTGTTGCTGCCTTACATATCCCTCAATGAAGGGCTGAAGAACCTCAGAAGCACTGTGGGTCCTGCACGGCACATGGAAATGGCCTGCTCGGCACCATTTTATTGTGCTTTCTTTCATTCCTTCACCAACAAAGCTTTTTTTTTTTTCTTTTTTTTTTTTTTCTTTGACAAGTATTGCTATCATTTCAAGGCAAGGAAAATAATTAAACTAGGTTAGGGAGAAAAGTCAGCATAGACACCTTTGTGAGAGAGCTCAGCAGTATAGAGAACAAAATGCTTTCAGTATCTACGCCATACCATCAGCTTTTAGAAAGGATAGTTCTGCTCTAGAAAGGTCAGTGCCCTCCCAGCTGGGTCCAAATTTTCAAAGCCAGAACTACTGTCAGTGCTGATTACCACAGGGTTTTACCCAGAAACTGGGCAAATTTTTTACAGACTGGTCCAAATACACAGTCTTCAGGGACTGCAGGAGACAGAACAGCACAGGGCAGGAGGGAGCGTGGGTGGAGATGTTCATAATACTGCCATTGCCATGAAGGTACTGATTCAGGCCAGGCTAAGGAGTAGCTAAGGTGTCAAGCTGCAGCTCTAGAGAAGGGATGTGTGCTGCTGCACCCAGCAGAAGGCAAAGGATGAATAAGGTCAAGGCCTGGCAGGACACAGCTTTTGGAAGTGATGAGATTTTGACCAGGTCTGGAGTCCATCTTCAAAGAAACTCCTTCTTTCCTGGGACTTTCAGCCCTTAGGAGCACTTCAAATGGCTGTGTCCCAGGTCCTGGTCTAGAAAGATTTGTCAGAAGACATGGACACATGCATCTGCCTCGTACTCCCCAGGCATGGCTGTTGTACTCTGACACAGCCAGGAGAAGGTGGGTAGACCCATGTTGGTTTCACTCAGGACTTTTGATCTCCAAGATCTGGGATTTCAGGAGATGTTTTTGGTCAAAGCCACAGAGGGTGGTTTTGTAGGATGTAGCGGATAACTAACATATGAGGAAATCAAGCCTGGGACCTGCAATGCTCCTGTCCTTTATAAAAACCCGTCCCTGTGGCATCCGTCCCATCATCTGTTGGGCTTTTCTGATATTTCTGACCAAAAGACTTGGAAAAAGATCAAAAGATTCATGGGAAGAAGCAAGGCAGCATGCGACAGACCGGGGAATTTTCCTTCGCAGAAAGCTCTGGTAAAGCAGCAGGCCAGGCGTTTATGATGGCAAAGGAGGCAGCATGTGAAATCCATACATCATCCAATTACGAGGAATGTGCATTGTTGCTCTGTACAAATAGCTGCCTCGTCAGGAGGCCACCACCTGGGGGTTTCCAAGTGCTTGCTTCCAAGGGAGATTACTCTGTAGCTGGGTTTAATTCCAGCAATTTGCCTTGTGCTAATAAACTCAATCTCTCCAAGAAAACTGTGGGCTGTAGCCAGCTGTGAGCCAGGGGTGTTCTGTTGTGCCAACACACTGTGCCCCACTCGATGACCCAGTTGTGTGGCTGCAGCTGGTGTGGGGACAAGTGAGTCCTCTTGAGTATCTTCTCTCTATGGTGGGGGCCCCCAGGGTAAAACCACGCAATGAGGTCCCCTGGCATGTCACCACTTGGGTGGACCGCCTTTGGTGGGCACAGGAGGTCACAGTGTTCAAGAGGGACCATGGTCCTCCACCATCCACCACAATGTGCAAAACAGAGTCAGTCACCAGCAGTGGGAGAAGTCTGATAGATGGAGCTGCCAGTTGTACTGTGCTATGCGTAGAAACCAAACGGCAGGATTGTATGATTGTATGTCCAGGACCTCTTTGAACAGTCAGAACAGGTTTCTGGGGAACTATGAGCTCCCTACAGGCTTTCCCCATACTGCAGATGGGTGAGGCTTACTGAAACACACTCCCAAATTGCAGCTAAGATTGACTTCTTTTGCTTTTCCACTTTCCTCTGCCCAACCGGACTCACATTTCTTGCTTGCATCCTCTAGATTTGGCTTCGTTTGTTTTGTTCATAAACTTGAAGTAAAAAGCTTCTCTTTTTGTTGTCATGGGGTGTTTTTGTTGTTTTTTTTTTACTCTGAGGATTTGGGAAGTTTATAACATTTTAAATCTCTCTCTAATCTCATAAATATAAATGACAATATTGCAAAGAGTCAAAAAGGTGCAGGCAAAGCAGGATCATTAAATCTGGGACTTTTGGTGTATAATGAGTTTCTTCATCTGAGACTCCGATGAGGAAGCCATCACTTCCTGCGTTTTCTCTCTGATGGAGAAACGGGGATGAGAAAAAATAATATGCCCTCAATTATAGTTTTGTGCAGTACCAAACACCCAGAAGAACTGTGTATTCTTAAGGGAACTGCATATTAAGGTTTGGCCAAGGTCTGACTAGGGCATGCTGGAAGATTAGCAGATGAGCTTTGAGTTTCACAGTTATGGGGAGCAGCTGGCAGCAGATAAGCAGCAGCAGGATCTAGCAATTGATTTCATCCACTGATTTAACCAGTGTCTGGAAAAACTTTTCACACCAATGTTTCTTCTCTGTATCTCCTCACTTTTTAATTAAGAAAATCTTCACTGTAGCACAGCCCTGAAACAGGCCACCCAGGGAGGACATGGTGTCAGTCCTTGGAAGTGCTCAGGATCCCCTAGACAAAGCCACAGCAGACCTGATCTGCTGTTGGAGATTGTCCTGCTCTGAGAGGAAGAATGGACTAGAGACCTCCAGAGGTCCCTTTCCACCAGCACTTTTATGGTTCTCTCAGAACAAGCCAGGAAACTCTACAAATACTGTATTTTCTTAGCCCTGTGAAGTTTTCTGGAGCAGGAGCTAAAATAGATTGAGGTATTAGCCAGCAATTTATTGCCTGTGGCATTTCACCTCTCCAGTGAACTTGAACTGTAAGGTGCTTATGCAGAGCAGTTGTCAGATTCTTTTTTGGAGATTTATCCTTCCTGCTCTGGAAACTTGCACAGCAAGTGCAAGCATGCTCTGGCTCTCAGCACAAGACAAGATCAAAGCTTCCCATGGCAGCCTGGAGAAACACATCTGAAGCAGAAAAACAATCTGAATGAGAGGCTTTTACCTCTATCTTAAGCATGTAGGCAGTGCAATGAACACTCATCACTGGTTCTGTACAAGTGGAAATTCGGTGAACTGGATCTCTCTTTGCATTTTGTCAGTGAAACTGGCCTTCCTCTGTTGATTTTATGTACTTCTGGAGGTACCACGCTTGGCAGGCAGGGGCAGAAGAAGCAGACACAGGGTTAGGCATTCAGAGTAGAAGACTTACATTCCACCAGATGAAACAGAAATGCTTGTGAAATGAAATCTTGACAATGGGCTGTAGTTTCATACACAGAAATACTTACTTCATGGGACAACTGCTGTTTAGAATAAATTGCTAGGATATTTTCTTATCTAATTACACCCCAAAACACCATGGGATTCTTAGGGTAATCATGATCAAATACTTTGAAGCTGTCTTATAACATTAAAGAAAATATTTGACTGCCAGAAATCCATTACTGAGTAGACATCTGTGCAATGAACTCAGGCCATGAGAGTAATATTAATTTTTCGCAGAGTGGTGCCCTGTAATATGCCTATTCATACTACTGTGCAAATACAGGATTTGCATTGGTTTATGAAGTCCTACAGCCTTTGATATTGTACATTAATTAAAAATGTTCCGTTCACCAGTGATGAATGAGAAAGTTTTTGCAGGAATTTTCACAGAACTTCCTGCAATTTTAGCAAAGGATGGAGGGGGTCTGGCACTGGGTGGGTTGGGGCATCCCTCTGGGGCACTGCGAATGCTCTGCAGCACTGCCTGAGAATGGCAGGTGAATGCCGACACAATGGCTTACATGGGGTCATTTAAAACTGCCTCTGTGCTAAGCAGTGCTACCTTTAGTAGATGGATACTGTGCTCAGATACGGTACAAAGCTACTTAAACTGTGGCATTTTGACCACAAAAAATTATGTGTATTTCTTACTGACTTTCCAGATATGTGATGCTCCTGTGCTTCTGGGAGAGGTCCCAATTTGTAACATCTTCTCAGGGAGTGACAGGTTTCCCTACAATTTCTTAAAGATTTATGCTAAAAAATAAGTTGATGATGATGGATAGTCCAATATAATTGCAGGGACCCAGAACCAGCATTGCTAATTAACACCATCCCTAACTGAAAGTACGCAGAGGCTTAGATGAGTTTCTGGAGACAGAATTATTCAGTTTCCTCTTTTAAATACTGTCCTTGAAAGTGCAAGGTCTCCATTTGTACTAGCCTCGTGGGAACCTGTTCCTCATAGTACAAGCTCTTTGAAGCTGTATGTGGTGCAGCAGGGAGCTAAGGGGTCTTACAAGGAAAGAAAGAGATAGATAAACTAAAAAAGAGATAAACTAAAAAATGAAGATACTGATGGGTCTCAAGCCAGCTCCAGAAATACCTGCCTAAATGAACATGCACCCATCAGGGCCAGGGAAAGTGATGTTCAGACAGAAGTCAACTGCCTGGCTCTCTGTCATGTCTGATTAACTCCTTCATTCTGAATAGTCTTTCTTTTTGTATGAATTAAACCTGTAATCAGCAGCACATGGGAGGGTGCCACCAAAAGGACAATTCATCTGTTCCAAAATATACAGAGGTTGGATGTTTGTAAGAGAACATCCACAGTCCCTGCGGTTGGATATATAAATAAACCAAGCCCCTGAAACTCAGTTTTACACCTAAACGAAGGAAGAAAGAGGGAAAAAAAGAAAAAAAAAAAGAAAAAAAAGAAAAAAAGGAAGAGAGGAAAAAGGAAAAAAGAAAAAAGAAAAAAGAAAAAAGGAAAAAAAGAAAAAAGAAAAAAGAAAAAAGAAAAGAAAGGTTTGTTTTGAAATGCCATTGTCAACATGTTAAAACATAAGACTTACAAGAGAGTCAGGAGTAAACATGGAGTTGCTGGCCCAAGTTAGTCCCTAAGTGTCTCCCTGGAGATTTGTAAAAGCAAGACGTCAGGCTTGATCTTTCCCTCTGCCCCATGGGGAGAGACAGATGAGGCCGTCAAGTCACAAGTTGAACCACGTAAACAGAGAAAAAAGGAAGACACTGCTGTTATATAGCTGTCCCACAGGTTGGAATCACAGATACTTGGAATGCTGTAAAATGATTTATAAATATTCGTTTCAGGATAGGTGCTTATGCAAAGAATTCTGACTCCATGGAGTTTCATTAATCCTTGGACATAGAATTCTTCTTACTCACAGAATCACAGAATCGTCAGGGTTGGAAGGGACCTCTGGAGATCATCTAGTCCAACCCCCCTGCCAGAGCAGGGTCACCTACAACAGGTTGCACAGGACAGCGTCCAGGCGGGTTTGGAATGTCTCCAGAGTGGGAGCCTCCACAACCTCTCTGGTCAGCCTGTTCCAGTCCTCCACCACCCTCACAGGAAAGAAGTTCCTCCTCATGTTAAGATGGAACTTCCTATGTTCAAGCTTGTGCCCATTACCCCTCGTCCTATCAGTGGGCACCACTGAAAAAAGACTGCTCCCATCTCCCTGGCATCCTCCCTTCAAGTATTTGAAAGCATTAATAAGATCTCACCTCAATCTTCTTTTCTCTAGACTAAAGAGACCCAAATCCCTCAGCCTTTCCTCATATGAAAGATGTTCCAATCCCCTAATCATCTTTGTAGCCCTTTGCTGGACCCTCTCCAGCAGATCCCTGTCCTTCTTGAACTGGGGAGCCCAGAACTGGACGCAGTATTCCAGATGCGGCCTCACCAGGGCAGAGTAGAGGGGGAGGATGACCTCCCTCGACCTGCTGGCCACACTCCTTTTGATGCACCCCAGGATGCCATTGGCCCTCTTGGCCGCCAGGGCACATTGCTGGCTCATGGTCATCCTGTTGTCCACCAGGACTCCCAGGTCCCTTTCCACAGAGCTGCTCTCCAGGAGGTCGGCCCCCAACCTGTACTGATGCATGGGGTTATTCCTCCCCAGATGCAGTACCCTACATTTACCCTTGTTGTATTTCATTAAGTTCCTCTCTGCCCAACTCTCCAGCCTATCCAGGTCATGCTGTAAAGCAGCACAGCCTTCTGGTGTATCAGCCACTCCTCCCAGTTTAGTGTCATCAGCAAACTTGCTGATGGTACACTCTATCCCTTCGTCCAGATCATCCATGAATATATTGAACAGGACTGGTCCCAGTACTGACTCTTGAGGGACACCACTTGTTACTGACCTCCAACTAGACTCTGCACCACTAACCACAACCCTCTGAGCTCTATCTGCTAGCCAGTTCTCAATCTACCCCATTGTCCATTCATCTAGCCCACAACTCGTTGTTATTTTCCCATTAAAAGAGATTCCCTCATCTGATTCATCACATCTAGTCTCTCCCCAGGAACTACCAGCAGAGGAGGAAAGTCCATCACACCCACCTGCACTGTGACTGACAATCACCTCCTCCCTCATCCCACCCTTATTTTTTTATTGATTTGTCTTGGTCTCTGAATAAATACAGAGAGTAGCTGCAGTTTAGAAAACTAAGTGAGCCTGGTGGTAACTTTGGTTGTCCTGGTACTACTTGTTTTCCAGAACAATGATGTCCCTGCACACAAATCTGCCCTCCACCTAATCTGCTCTCCCTTTTAACGCAGCAAACATGCTTTCCAAGCCATAGGGGCATATCCAGATTGTCTCTGTCCTGTGTCACAGCAACGAATGCAGAGAGGCACGTTGAAGCTGGGCAGTGGATGGGAAGCAGGGTGGGAAGGAGCTTTGCTGCCAGACCTTCTCTTTGCAAACCTCCCTGGGTGCAGGACAAGCAGCTTCTCTGATTCCTGTTCTGGCAATGTCTCATGAAGAGAGCTGAGTCAGGAGGAGGCACATCTCAGGTTTTTGAGGGCTTTCCTTGTTGAGTAGTAAAGACTCCAAACTCACCCCAGAAAGCCAGAGGCCAAGAACGCAGCTCCAAGAGCAGCACTGCCACCTGCTCCTGCAGAAACTCACTGCTCTTGTGCTGGAGCCTCCAATGGCCACCTCCTCCACAGGCTGGAGAGGTGGGCCTGAGCGTACCTTGTGAAGTTCAACAGGGCCAAGTGCAAGGTCCTGCACGTGGGCCAGGGCAATCCCAAGCACAAATCCAGGCTCAGTGGAGAATGGATTGAGAGCAGCCCTGAGAGCAGCCCTGAGGGTTACTGGTGGATAAGAAGCTCAATGTGAGCCGGCAATGTGCACTGGCAGCCCAGAAAGCCACCTGCACCCTGGGCTGCATCCCCAGCAGAGTGGCCAGCAGGGTGAGGGAGGGGATTCTGCCCCTCTGCTCTGCTCTGGGGAGACCCCCCTGCAGTGCTGCCTCCAACAGCAGGAGGACATGGACCTGATGGAGCGGGGCCAGAGGAGGCCATGAAGATGCTGTGAGGGCTGGAGCACCTCTGCTGTGAGGACAGGCTAAGAGAGTTGGGGGTGTTCAGCCTGGAGAAGAGAAGGCTCTGGGGAGACCTTATAGCAGCCTTGCACTATCTGAACGGGGCCAACAAGAAAGCTGGAGTGGGTCTTTTTACAAGTGATATGACGAGGGATAATGGCTTCAAACTGGAAGAGGGGAGATTTAGATTAGGTATTAGGAAGAAATTTTTCATTATGAGGGTAGTGAGACACTGTCCCAGGTTGCCTAGAGAAGCTGTGGCTGCCCCATCCCTGGAGGTGTTCAAGGCCAGGTTGGATGGGGCTTGGAGCAACCTGGGCTGGTGGGAGGTGTCCCTGCCCAGGGCAGGGGCGTTGGAACTAGGTGATCTTTAAGGTCCCTTCCAACCTGAACCACTCTATGATTCTATGATTCATCGGGAGGTGACCAATACCAACCCCTACATGATCAGGGGAGGTGACCTGTGAAGGCCTCCAAAATGCCCACACAGATGCTCTGGATAAAGAAGGACTTCACACGAGGCAGAGAAAACTCTGCAAACCCTCCTGAGCTTTGCATTTGCTCTGTGCTTTTAGATAACCCCAATCATTTAGTTTCCTTCTCCCGGCTGTAGCTAGCAGGCTGTCAATTGTGCATGGCAGCACAAATATTAAACAGGGTGGGGGTAGGAGTTAGGTGCTTACCAGCCCTGAACAGATCCAGTGAGCAAATATGTTAATTTAAGAAATAATGTAAGCAGTGTGCAGTAAAGATTTGTGGAGCTCATTAATGTTTGAAAACAGCTTTGACATCTGTGCTTTGTTCAGCTGAGACTTTACCATTCAGTGCCTGGGAAAGAAAATGCAGTAAGTGAAAGGCTTTCAAATGTTCCCAGAGATCCCGCACTTGGGAGCAGGATCATTCGTAAAGACCCTGGAACTTCCTTCTGCAACTTTTACAAATACCTCTCGACAGAGTAATTAATGGCACGTCCTTGCAGAGCAGTGTGAGATTGTATTTTATGTTACTGAGTCTCTCTAAGAGTAATCACCTTCAACACAATGTGTCTGATTCAGATTTTATGACAAAAATACAATTTTAGAGACAGAAATATTTACTTAATTATTCCATACTCACACAGGTGTTGCTATTCATGTTTGCATGAACCTACATTATTCGCAATTAGCATCTACTGCTGAAGTCACCAATAGGTACTTTATGATCATAGAAGAGGGACAGATTTCCTCCTTCTTCCCATACAACCGTGGTTCATACAGCACGTTTCTTTTCTTGCAAGGAGACTAAATTCTTGTAAGGATGTGAGTAGTTTATGCCAAGAGTGTGAACTGTTGTCTGTGTGGAGGACACCTTACTGCAGGTTTATGTTTACCCAACTAAAAGCAGGTCCTCATTAGGCTACAGACAACACAACATCCTGCCATCAGCTGTTCGGTACAGTCTGTGCAGCTTAATTAGACAAGTCCTGAAAAGGAAAACAAAATGTCAAGGGAAAGTGCCTGAGTTGCTAGATTTCTGCTTGAGGCCAGGCTGGAAATCCTTCTGTAAAACTGGTCTGTAGAAATTTGACAGAAATGAGCCATTTAGAGAAGCAGATGGCATTTGCCAGAATGGAGGACAAAAGCCAGGAGCTCCCAGCAGTTTTGAAGAACAGCCCTGCAGATGTTTTTGGTGGTGCTCCCCTGCCATGTTACCAACCCAGCTCTGTGGAGTCCATCCAAAGAGAAGTCCAGATGTCCCAGCAGACCTGGAGCCCGGCAAACATGCAGCATGTCTCAGGGGCTGGACCCTATTTTGCTATAGCCATGTCTTAGAAATCTGAAATAATCATACTGATGAGAGTGAGACTAAATTATGACATCCCTTATGAAACAATATTGAACAACTTGTCCCACGCACATTGGTTTCTGAGTCACTGCTGTGCTCGTGCACCAGCCTCTGGCTTCACAAATGACACAGAGCAGTCCGAGGACTGTGCTTTTCCACGTGGAAGTCACAGCTGATAGAAGATGAACACAGATCTTATTTTTTGCCTGTGCCTGGTTTGGGGGAAGTTTTATTTTTAGAGGAGAAAAGGCCACGCTATCTTTTCACAGAATAAACCACTCCAAAATATTTGTTGGAGAGTCACAACTCATTGCACTTCATTGTTTTCAGCAAGAAGCATATCCATACTCCAAAGGCAGAAGACGCTACTTTATCTTGTCATGATGACCAAATCTCTCATTTTAAATCTGACATGGGATTATTTTACTGTTTTGGATAAATGTCTTCCTGGATCTGTGGTGTGATTGTATGAGGAACAGACCTTTCCACATGGTCAGATCCATTGTTGGGTGAGTTTCCACAATGACCCAACACCCTTGTGATTCCCATGATGTGCAGAGTCTTTTCTTTGGCTCAATCTGGGTTACACCATGGGAAATGCAGTGTGGTAAAACTGCCAAACCCAGAGGAGAGAATGGGAGCCACCAATGACAGCATCACTTTAGCAATTTGTCCTTTCAAGAAAGCACAGTTTTACTGTGGACTGAATCACACCAAAGCTCTCCAAAGGTTCAAAAATCCAAAATATTTTTATTTGAGTTGAAACTACAGCTAACCAGCCTCACTATTGGCTTTTAACAAGCAAAAACCAAAACACACTTAATCCCACTGAAAAACTTCCTTCCATCAGATTGTGGGAAATGGATGCCCGTCTCCCCAAAGTTACTGCTGGGGACAACACTAGACCAGTTTCGTTTGTGATGGATGTTTAATGATGTGTTAGTGGACAGCACAGAAATGCTGTAGGGATGAAAAAGTGCCAAGCAACCAGAATAGAAGACAGGGAAAATCTGTTACTGTGGGTGGAAGTGAGCGTGGGGTGCAGCTGAGTGATACCCCTAATTTGTCAAAGCTTTATTTTCGGGGTTTCATCAGCGGGAGCTGTCACATTTCCCCACACTATTTCAAGTGAAGTTCATGTTTATGGAATATTTCTGTTGGAGGAGAGGGGGGTTCTCCCATGTACCTTCGTTCCTGTCACTGTGTGAAGGAAAATCTCGCAGTGCAAGAGGAAAGCAGAGTAAATGATATGTGAGAAAATGTATTTCCACACAAGAGAGATTTCCCTGTACATAGGATCTTGCTAAGCAACACGGGCCCCATAGAACATGTCAGCTTGTGTATTGGGAGGTGCTGATAGCTTCTCGTGTAGCAGGGAGAGTTTTTGGCTTCTGCTGATGAGAGGCTGAGTGAATTCGGCTAAGGTTGGTTTTCCTTGGCTCCGTGGCCACTCCAGAGTCAAACTGACAGACAGAGACAGACAGACAGGGAAAAAAGCAAGCACACCGCTAGGAGGGTCATTTGTGTCTGTGGACTTTAAGGCCACTTAAGGTGAGTTTAATACTGAATTTTACTTCTGCTTGCAAACAACGTTAAGTCTTGGACTGACTTGCTTTTTGCTGCCAGATTTTGTGGTGCAGGTTCTGTTTCATCATTCAAAAAGGGGGAGAATTTGCAGTCTGTGTTGCTCTCTGGTCAGCACTGAGTGTGAAGACAACTATGTCTGTGCAAGGTGCAGGTGCTGATGTTTCTGTGAACAGACTTGCCTGCAGGCTGTGTGACCTATACTACAGTCTCAAGCACATGTGTAAAGAAAACAAGCTTTGCTTGAACCAGAACATCATGAAAAAAAGACTGTGACGGAGAGAACTTAACAAAACACTCCTTTCAGATGCAATCTATCAACCAAACACGTCCGCACTAGCATTGCCGGTGCTACATACATTTCTGGATATCATCCAACTGCTCAAACATTTGCAAAAACAGTTCTTGGCGCCACAGCGAATCAATCTCCAACCTTTCCATTGCAAAACTGATGGAACATCAGGTTTGTTTTTTATTAACCACCTCCCTTTCCCAGGAGGTAAAAGGTGTTCAAAGCTCAGCTCTTCCATCCACATCCAAGCAAGTGCGAGAATGATCCATGGTTCATGCTCAGGGTTGGGTGTGAGAGAGCGAGAAGACAGGACAGTGTGAGTCAGCTGCACCGATCTATGCAGGCTGTTTGCCAAAGCAAAAGAAGTTTTGGAGGCAGGAACTGAAGGTGCATTGCTCTTAGGCAGGCCAGGCGCTGTTCTGTTTATGTTAGCCTCTGGTTTGAGTAAAAGCAATAATAACAATTAATAATTGAATTATTGAATTATTGATAGCATTAATAATTGAATAATTGCATTCTGTGTACTACTATAGGGGCTCTTGTCAGAGAAACTCAAAGTATTTTGCAAACGTTAATGAATTAATATCAGGATTTTTTGCCAAAGGCAAAACTGAAATAAAACAGAATTTCCTCAGGCCACTCCACCCTCATACAAACACTGTGCACATTTCCCTGGGACGGATCTAGGCAGGAAAACCTCCAGGCTACGGTGATGGTGCCAACTTCTCAGGAACACCTTGCTCTTCAGGAGTCTTCCACCAGCATGGGGCCTCCGTGCACACACGCATGGGCTGTCGGCTGGTGGGTGGCCAAAACCAGACAGACTGCAGGCAGCGAGGCAGCAGCTGTGAAGCAGAACCAGGGCTGGGCTGGGGCTCGCTCCTCCCACCTCCCCTCTCCCCAGAAGAGGAGGCAGCATAGATGGTGGGACCCTTCTTGGATTAACTTTGGAGTAGTGGTGGCATCAGATGTGGGCCATGCTGAGGAAGTTACCCATATGTTTTCCCACTTTGGGACAAGTTGGGGACCACAAGCCAAGAAGATACAGAACACCAGACTTAAAAATGATCTTCTGGTCTCTTTCCCTTTCTCATGGACCAGAAAACACCACCCTTAATTTCATTCACCTCTGATTTCTTTTTTGGTTAAATAATTTCTTTGCAAGACACAGGATCCTCACTTCAGGTTGGGAAGAGAAGATTTTGCCATATCAGGATGCTTCTGGCAACTTGTTTCTTTGCCTGTCCATGGGGCAACACAGCTGGGGAATCAGTCAGTGGGATGATGTGAAGATCCTCAGACCTGTTCTTCACAGGGTGTTAGAGCATCAGGTGCCTGCTCCTGGTTTAGGTGTCTCTTACAAGTTAAGGGTGACTTTGAAGAAGATCAAGGTCCATCCTCTTCAACTAAAACTTTAATGCTGTTACTTTCTCTTTAAAACAATAGGTCCAAATCTTATCTTTCAGACCTCTGCCCTTCTTCCATCCCTGTTGGCATCCTTTGGATCATGTCAGAAGAGGCAGTGCCCTTCTTGTGCTGTTCCAGTTATGATCATTTGCACTTTCCCAGTAGAAACTGCCTCAGCTCCCAAGAATCTCAAAGAGCTTCTCTAACATATGTAATTGCTTGCTGTTCCTCTCATTCTTGCAATGGTCATATCTCTCTTTCCAAGCAAGGCTTTGACTGCTTCTTTTGTGATTTCCAAGGATTACAAATGACGGCATTTATTTTACACCACAGACAGAGTAGGAAGAATCATAAGAATAGGCAGTGGCTGTTAAAGACATTTTATTTTCTTTCTGAATAGCAAAAGGTTCTCATTCATCTCCAGTTTTGACACTCTGGAAACATGCTGCTCCTCAGAATTAAATTCAGGTTACCAGCAAAGAATCAGAGGGCTAAAGGAGGGATTTCTAGCCATTGGTGAAAATACATTTCACTGCTTCACAACAAAATGAAAGACTTTTAGAAAATATTGCGGACAACTCTCTGTAGTACACAGACTGATATTGCCCTTGGTCAGTCAGCATTGGCTTTCCCCAAACACTCAAGATGGATTTGATCCATTACATTCCCAAAGACCGAGGTGAGGCTGAATGACCCTAGTTCCCTAGATCCTCCTTTTGGCCATTCCTGATGTTTGCCTTTTCCCAGTTGTAAGGAACCTCTCCCAGTTGCAATTACCTTCCCAAGATACTAGAGAAGAGCTTCACAATGACAACAGCCTGACCCATCAACACCTTTGGATGCATTCTATGTGGCTCAAAGGACTTAGGTCTGTCTTAAGTGCTCTCTGACTCTATATTCTGTAACAGTGAGTGATGCTTCACTCCCACAGATTCTGCAGGCAGGCTGAGGAGCTGAGTGGGGCCATGCTGAGCACGGGGGCAGTCAAAGAAGGTGGCACATGCCTAACTGCTTGACTGGGATATGACTGTGCTGTCTGATGTCCTCTCAAATGCCACAGACTATCTCTAACCATAAGAAAACCCTGCTTGAACCTCACCTTTGTGAGCCAAGTCAGACGTGACCCAATTTTTCTGGAAGCCACCAAATAACACCAAGCTTCTGGAAGCTGAGTCCCTCCTGCCATGTCCAAATGGGAGATGTGGCCGTTCAGCAAAGTGAAGGGAAAGCTGTGGGAGTGACCAGGTCAAGTCAACCATTGCAGTCTGGATGAATAACACAGCTCCTGTCCTTTCTAACCCCCGGCACACAACTGTGCATGTGCTGATGCCTGCTTGAACCAGAGGAAAGATGGGGTGTTTTAAAATCAGTCTGCATCTAGGTCAAAAGCATGAAATGAGCTTGGGTGGGCTGCTCAATCAATAAGAAAAATTACGTTAGAAATATGTTTCCCATTATCTGCATCTCTCCTTTCCCACCTCTATTTTGGCTCATTACAAAACCTGGAAATAATTTGTTGCCAGAACAACAGATATTTTGCCAGCTGCTGACTAGTATCCATCAGTCTAGTGCCTCCAGGAATTCTCTCCAGAACTGTCTGGGAAGAGAAAACTGAGAAGGGTCGGGAGCAAAGGACTTGCCCCTGGAATAGGGCTATTGCTGAATGTTGCTGGATCTTGCTAACTCTGGATCAGGTCACCGTGGCTTTGTCTAACTGAGTCTTGAAAACCTCCAGAGACAAATCCCACAGCCTCTTTGGGTGATGTCTTGCAGTTCTGCTTGACATTTCTGAGCACATGATTTTTCTAATGTCCATTCTGAATCTCCCCAGTCATAGTTTGTGTGTACCGCACCTTTACACACTGTCCACCACTATATCAAGAAGTTTGAATTCACTGCCTTTGTGACAACCCTTCAAGCAGTTGCAGGCTGCTGTTAGACCATCCCTCCCAATCGCAGAGACTGAAGACCCCATCTTCAAAAGCAATTCACCTAACAGCCTTTGATGATTACCCAAGTCCATTCACAGGCTCCAGCCTCCAAAGCAAAGACAGTTGTCCCTGAGGTGCCTCAGAGAGACCAGCTCTGTGCATGCAAGCTCTGCGTGCATAGGGTGCCAGAGTGGGAAGCATGCTCACTGCCTGTCACCTGGCCAAGACTCCAGTGTGGTGGAGAAAAGGGTTTTTACCTAACTTCTGCTCAGAATTTTTTCCAATGCTATATTGACTTGAGGCAAGGGGTGTCTTTCACTGAATTAATACGTAAACCTGTGAAGTCCCATCCACACACATGCATACATACACACATCCCATTTGCTGCTCTTGACACCCATTGCTTTTACAGCCCTTTGGCAGGATAGATCAACCTGCCCAGCTCCACCAGGACAGAAACACGTCCAGTTTAGTCATTGAATGAAAAAGAAGCATAGATAGATACTCAGTCATCCAGGGGATCCACAGCAAAGCAAATCCTTGAACCACATTCACCTTGTTCATGAATGACACCTTAAGGGCCTGATAAAACCCAGGTGAGCTGGCCTTCCATCAGGCTGAACTGATCCTTTAGACTCCCATTACAGCTGCCTGCCCTGTGCTCACATTGGAAACACTTAACGCTCAGGTCTGAACTGGCTCCTGGCATCAGAAACTGCCATTCACTCTGCCTTTCATCTTTAGGCTCATTGACCTTGTTAACATCTTGTCCACTTCGCCCAGCAAGCAGCAAACTGGGGAGTATTCCCAGTGCAAAACCTACCTGCTCAGCAGATTTATTCTGAAATGTATCTGACTTCAAAGAGCCTCCAGGTAGGATTCCTTCACCATCTGCAGGAAGGATATTAAATCACAATGTTACAGTCAAAATGTTATTGTGAGCAAAAGGAAACACACCTTATATATGGAAGAGAGAATTTATTGTTAATTTAAGCAATGTTTTAGTAGTCTAACTAGTACCAGTGCCTATTCTCACTTTCTGTGACCCTCAGGGTCCTCAGAGGAGCCCTGGAGGAGATTGTGACAATTCTCTGTCACCCAGAATCCTCCACCAAGAGGAGTATAATGCTCATGGTGAGGATTTCTTCCTCCTTGGTCTTAGGTCTACTTGAGTCTATTTTTACATGTTTTCATATCATAGACTGCTCTCTTTTCATTAACTACCAGCTAAAGTCTCAGTAGCTTCCCCAGGTCCCCTAAACAAAAAGGGCCATTGTTTGTTGTGCAAACAAACGAGGGTTTGTTAGGACTTTACTACAGAGTGGAGCTAACCCAGGGTAGATGATAATCACAGCACTGTTTTCACAGATAAAATAACCTAACACTAGCTCAGACCAGGACAAGTCCTGACCAGTCCCGAGACCCTATACTGTCAAGTCAATACTTACTGGAGATGCAACAACTGTGAGAAAATCTCTGCACTAAACTGACGTTTTTTTGAGTGAAGTATGCCAGGAGGCTATCAAGGTTGTCTCAGGACTGCTGTGCAGTGCTGAATACTTTTCATCACCCAAATACAGACATTTCCAAGGTCCTTCTGCTATTAGCAAGGAGAACTACCAGGGAGTGTCAGTGAAGGACTGACAGCTCTGGTCTCACAGAAAGCTGGTGGCACTTAAACACATCCAGTGAAATTCATCTTGAGAAGTTTTAGCAGGGTAAAATTTGGGCCTTTGTAGGACCGAAGCATGATTCACCTTTGCTCCATAGGATTTGGAGAACACTACAGTCAGACAGTGCTCAGCAACCCTTTTAGACATTTTTCTGAGGATTGTCACGGCTCTGGGAGCAGCTCAGAGCAAAATTCACTTCCTCAAAAGTCGAATGAGATGGAGCTGGACTCAGGGAGACTGCAAAGGGCCTCTGATGGTGTTCAGTGATGCCCACACCCCATTCAGCTGAAGCTGTGGGTACGCCCTGAGAGAGTGGATCCATGTCGAGTACACTCCAGAGCATAATGACCAGCAGCTCTTCACGCCTGGGGTGGACTTACTCTGCAAACGCTCCCCAGTCCACGCCTCTTCTGCCATACCATCTTCCATCACTGCAGGGGATCAGTCATATCAGCAAGCATTAATCAGGTCACCTCTGGAGGGGCAATTCTGGGCCTCTGAGGTCTCTGCAATATATCATCTCCCACTTATCGTGTGCCCTTGGCAAATCACATTTTGCATACACAGAGCAGGCCAAGCAGCTCATCTTTGTTGGTGCTTCCCAGTGTCAGAGAAATATGGGTATTATCAGATCAAACCGAATGCATGGTCCCCCTGATTATGGCTCCTGAATCCAGCAAAGACTGGCAGCAGGTGTCTTCTGCTCCTTCCAAAACAGGCGTTTCTTCCATATTTTCTGTCTTCCTTCTGGATGCAGCCTGACCTGCTAATATCAGAGGCAATGAAATAAAAGCTCTCAAAGTCACTGGGAGAAGGAGGATTTGCACACAGCTTTTTCCCAGTGTGTAACTCCTGTTCTGCTCACACACTGCTCGTGGGCAGATTGTTATTTTCTCACATTTATGAAACTGCTCAGTGCAGAGTTTCTGTGAATAATTTCCCAGCTGCAGTTGCTCAGCAGTCTGTTAGAGGAGAACATCCCTTGTTCAAAACCCAAATTTTTCTGTCTGGGTGCTGGTCACGTGGCATGTTTTTGTATCTTGAAAGGATAGCTTAAAAGCACATAGACTGCTTCCTTCCTGCACATACAGTAGTGAATGATGATCATCCCTGGAAGACATCTTTTAAAAATGTTTTGCTGAATGTTCCTATCAGGAATGCTTTCCTCCAGTGTGTTCCTGGAAAGCAGGAGAGATCACGCCTGAAGCTGTCTTCATCTGGGTATGACCCAACTTCTGCCACTGAGGGGTTTTGCTCATGACTTGGGCTCCTGCATGCAACAGGCACAGTAATGAACTATAATTAGAGGCAACAAACACATCACTGACAATGTGTGGGAGTGAGCCTTTTCCTCACAGCAGGTAAAGAGGGGGTTGAGAGGCCCAGATCCTGCACCCCGGTGGGGATGTGGCTCCCACATGAACCATGCAGGAGCTTCTACTGGTTTTCACATGAAGACCATGGCTCCAGGTAGATGATAGGGCATGAAAAAGGGGACTGTGTTCAGAAGTAAGCTGAGCCTCTACTTACAATTTATAAATGGGAATTACAGGCTGTTGTATCCGTGGGACTTGAGAACACTGTTAGCTTGTTTAGTGCCACATGAAGTGCAGAAAGAGACTGAAAGAAGAAGGGAATAATCCCTTTGAAAAGAGTTATAAAGCTATTAAACACTTTTAAGCTCTTGTTCTTGAATGACTAGGTCTCTCATAATCTTCATACCCGTAAGATGTGTTATTTCCACAACTGAAGAAGAGTGCAGGAGTTAATATCATAAACACACACAGGGCACGGCACTGAGTGCTGCTCGGTGGGTGGTAACAAGACATAGATTTCCTTGAGTGACCAGAGAGCTTTCCCTCCAGAAACCCAAAACCAACCAGAGGAGGGAAGGCCACAGTCATTCATCTGAGATTAATCCTAGTGAAAAAACATGTCCCAGCCTCAGCAGTGAAGCAGCGACAGCACCAAAACCTGCTTGGCTCTGGCAACACTCAGCCAAGGGATGAAGCTGGCTTTGTAATTTCTTTAAATCACCTTTTTTTACCTGGGGTTTAATTCTAGCTGTTTCCACTTTGAAGAGGATGCTCTAGGTAATACAAATGCATACTGCTCCCTGGAGCATCTCATGCTGTGGCCCATCTAGGTCAGCACAGTGAAGGAGACAAGGGTGAATGCTGAGGCTGCGTCGGCTCTAAATCCCAGTGACTCTCCCAAGAAATAACATGACTTGGATCCTCTGTGTTTTGAGAGTGTCCTCAGGTACCTAAACCTCAATGACTGAGGAAATGTCGGTCTTTTCCCAGCCCTGGTGTGACAGTAGGCAGTGAGTGGGGTCTAACTGGACATGACCTTAAATTCCAGTTCTATTTCTCGGGCTGCTGGAGGCGGTAAAGTCTGCTGTCACCTGAGCCACTTGCTGCAGGCTACATGGGCTGTAGCTTGGTGACAAAGGGCTTTGAGGAAGGCCCCAGACATTTGATTTCCTTAATGTCTTCATCCACTGTTTATTCTCACCTTGTGCTGCAGCACTTCTGTTCCCATCAGGTCTACAAAGGTGTTGCTGAGCCTGTCCTTGGCCTCTGGTTAGAGACATCACCCATATCAATAAATCCTGCAAAACCATGCTGGTCACTTAAAATTAGAGCAGTTCCAGCTCGGTTTCAGCACAACCCCCCCAAGTAGTTCTGCTGGCCCTAACAAGGGACAGTGACGGCAGGGACAGAGATGTCACTGCTGCCAGTGTCCCAGATGTCAAACCATGGACACAGTAAATGAAGAGTGAGAATAAAAGCCAAGTGTGCCTGTTTGCTAGCTGTTTCCTCTGTACATATTCAATTCCTGTTGGCATGACAGACCAGGAAAAATGGACATTGGCATAGGGGGGGTGCAGGCAGGCAGAATCAGCAGCTGGAGCCTGCCCTTCTAGACAGGATGATGGCTTAGGGTGCTCTGCTGGTGCCGGTGTGTACCAGACTTCTCTGCCATCCTGCAAAACTTCAGCTAGAACTATACTGCTGTTTGTAGCCCTGCTTCAAAGGCTATGAGCAGCCCTGTCTAGAAGGACTTGGGGATACTAGTGGATGAAAAGATGGATATGAGCTGGTAATGTGTGCTGGCAACCCAGAAAGTCAATTGCATACTGGGCTGCATCAAAAGAAGCAAGGCCAGCACGTCAAGGGAGGTGATTCTCCCCCTCCACTGCTCTGGTGAGACCCCACCTGGAGTACTGCATCCAGCTCTGGAGTCCCCAGTACAAGGAAGACATGGGTCTATTAGACCAGGTCCAGTGGAAGGCCATGAAAATGATCAGAAGGCTGGAACATCTCTCCTGTTATCAAAGGCGGAGAGAGCTGGGGTTGTTCAACCTGGAAAAGAGCAGGCTTTGAGGAGACCTTATTGTGGCCTTTCAGTATACGAAGGGGGTTTATAAGAAAGAGAATGGCTTTTTACCACAGCCTGTAGAGACAAGACAAGGGGCAACAGTTTTAAACTGAAACAGGGAAGGTTTAGATTGGACATAAGGAAGACATTTTTTAAAATGAGGGTGGTGGGACACCGGAACATGTTACCCAGAGAAGTTGTGGATGCCCCATCATTAGAATTGTTCAAAGTCAGGTTGGATGGGGCTTTGAGCGACCTGATCTAGTGAAAGATGTCCCTGTCTGCAGCAGGGGAGGTGTGGACTAGATGATCCCTTCCAACCCAAACCGTTCTGTGATTCTGTGATGTGACAGTTGTCCAAAGTGCAGGGCAAGAAGCCAATAGCTTCAAAGGAGAGCCATGAACACAAAAGGCCAGGGGCTCTGGGGGCAGGGCCTGGCTAGTTCCATGAGCTGGGCATTCCCAGAGATGTGGCAGGGAGGAGTCCCCTTGTGTGGCCATGCTATTGTCTACAGCAATAGCCCTGTCATCAGCCCTGGTGCTCCAGCCTTCATCAGCTGCAAGGGCATGGCTGCAAACTCTGCTCAGGAAAGTTCAAGCCTTTCACTTTGCCAGAAAGATGACTCCAGGCAGACTGTTTGCTATCAGCAGGACTCCATACGTACGTGTATGTAGAAGCAGCACCAAGCTGCAACCCCACATCCTCTGGCTAAAAAGGGCAGAACAAACCACAAGTCTTTGCCCAGGGGTAACAGCAGGAAAGACATTCAGACTGGGACTTGGAGCATCTCTGTCCTGTAGGACAAAGCCACTGAAGTCTGGGTGGAGAGTAGGCTGTAGCTCATTGTCCAAAACTCTGGCTACTGGTGATTGAAGGTGTTTTGCATCCAACAAACTTTCAGTGACCCTCAGGAAGTGATTTGGTTTCTCTCTGCTCAGGACTCTCCATGTGCACAGGGAACTTCCATTGCCATCAGGCACCTTTCTGCTTGCAGCTTACAAGATCTTCCCTCTGTTTTACCTTGGTGGACCTCTGTGCCTGCTCCAGAATTCCTTTCCATGCATTGTGTTTGGCTTCTAAAATACTATCTATCTGAAGACAACTAGTAAACAGGTGAAAGGTGAAATTAATCAAATAAATTAGTCATTATTAAAAAAATGCAAACAGAAAAAATAAATAAAAACCTGAACAGTTGGTGCAAGTAATTACTGTGAAAATTCAGGACTGATTCAGCTGAGTGTATTTTTGGGGATGTGCTGGCCTGTCTTGACACAGCCATCTGTAGGGTCTGCCTCTGTGTGTCTTGGGGGACTCTGCACAAGATCCATAGAAGAGGAATAAGCTGCCCTGAATTCTTCCAGAGCTGCAATCTGCTACAGAGCTTCATCCATTATCTGGGAGAGCAGCAGTGGAAGCCCTGGATGACATCTCTAATGGGTCTTGTTGTTAGTGGCTCATTTCTGGCTTCAAGAAAGGCAATTGGATTCTGGAGTCTCTTGGAGTGATGGATAAATGACAAGCAATTTCATGAGCTAGAACTGAATTGATGTGAAAGCAAGAAGCTAATTGGATTATATGCTTGTCAGGATTTTTTTTCCTGCACTGTCAGGATTGTTCAGAGATATGGGCTGCTTTGCACAGAGGCAAGTGGGAGCTGCAGAGAAACCAGCTTTTCTCTTCCTTTCCCAGTGACAAGAGGACCAACAGTGACAGTATCTCATACTTCCCCAGGTTTCTACCCCCCCAACTTCAGTAAAGCCCCTCCAGACCACCACCAGACCAAGGAAAGGCGTTGAGTTTCCAGGTCTTCAGAACAATGTTTATTGAAATGTGCCCTCATCTCCATTAAACACCTTGGCTCCCTCCCAAATCTGAGGGATACCATTTGGAACAGTGGATCAAGAAGACAGTGGAAGGCTTTTCACAGTAGTACGTGGTGGGAGAAGGAGAAACTGCAGATATAAACTCAGATGAGATATTCAGACAGGATATAACAAAAACCTTAGGGGCAAAAATTCCATGAAAATGCTGCGATCAAGTCTGCCCTGCTCCTACGCTTAGAGAATGGTGACTCTTAGCAGTGTCACACCGGATTTACATCCCCATGACTAGATGAATTCAGCACTAGTCTGGTTATCATTGATTAACCCCATGATGTGGAAATGGAATATGTCTGGCATCAGAATAAATGCTTTGTCTGTAACTGATGTCATCCTGTTTTGCCAGACACTGGGAATGCAGTCCTTGCTGTTTACTTAAAGATGCAAAATAAAATCTCCACCACATCAAACGGAGACTTGGAACTTTGTTGCAGGTAGATCTGGGCAGGAGGTCTCTTGTCTGCATTTCTACACTCACCCCCTCTGCACGTTTAAAGTACACTCTGTTGGAACTGCATCTGAATGGTAGTGTCAGAGGAGTCTGTCCACCTATCAGACACTGTCCCCCACCCAAGATGGTCAGTGACAGGTCCCCTCCCTGAAAACATCGAGAGTAGAGACCTGGTGGGAATTACGCTCCAGATGTCCTTTCAGCCTGGCCTGCCAGAGACAACTTGGTCAGGCTCTAAGACTCTGCAAGGAAAGAAAGAGAAGAAAAAATAAATTCCTGTCTTGGAGAGAGAACAGTGCCCTCCTTGTTCATCTGAAGTTCCGCCTGGTCTGTCCAAAGGAAGAGCGTATCATGTAAAAGCAGCTGCCAGAGGATGGCAGTAGAACCAGCGTAGTGAGGGAGAAGCTCTGAGTCCACTGAAGTCCACAAAGCTGTTCTGTATGCTGATATCCCATGAGAGAGGCTGAATGGCCCTCCAAACCTTCCCAAACCAGAACACTCCAGGACTCTCAAGTTCAGGGTGCTGCCGTTCTGGCCTGGAGAGCACGTGGTCCCCTGTGCATCCCAGTGTCCAGGAAGTAGGACAACTCTGCATGGAGGGTCACACTGACAGCAGCCTGGCAGAGCTGTCTCACCCAGCAGCAGTCTCAGAGCTGCTTTGTGACACAGGTGACATGCTGAGAGAGACAGCAGGACTCGGGTTCCTCTTGGGGACACTGTTATCAATAGGATGTTGCTGCCCAGCAGTAACTTGGGGTCACCTCATATCTTCTCTTGCATGACTGATATGCAGAACATTTAGATTCAAGATACCGAAAATCCAATTATCCACACTCCAAGGTGGCAGTGGAGGGTGCATTCAGCAAGGTGAAGCCCTCAGTGAAGGTATCATAACACTTTGGAGCAAATATTTTCTGTGCTCTGAAGTCTGGTGAGGTGGCAGGTGAACATCAGAAGAAAGGGATCCAGGACACTGATGTTTTGCAAACTGATTCAGTCAAAGTGAAAACACTTTGATGCTGTGCAGCTGGGATGCCATAGACATGAGGAGATATTGGTGGAGTGAGGACATTTAATTACATCTGGCTGTGAAATCTGCTGCATCAGCTCTTTTCTTCTTTGCCTGTATGTTTTGAGGGGGCTTTCAAGAGAAGGGATTGGGCCAGTGTCAGAAAGGAGGAAGAGTACTGTATCAGCGTGAAGTTCTATATCAATTGAAGGTTTTAATCTTGACTTTTTAGATGTTTATTTTTGCCTGCTGTAATCAAATTTAATCAAAATGTCTTTGTGGATTTTTCGTCAGGTGGCTCTGTCATTTGGGTTTCAGGATGCTTTGCATTTTCTGATATTTAATCAGTTCTGGTCACAGGCTTTTTTTCCCTTTAAGATTACCTTCACAACGGGCTGTGCTGTTCAGAAAAATACAAGTTTATTAAACAAACAGGGATCTCAGGGGACCAAAGAAACACTGCAACTGCTGGGTATAATTTTCAAAGTGTACATTACCCAGAGCAGTTCATTGAAAATGCAGTGCAGGGTGAAACCCATCACTATCATTTAAGTAGTACAATGTGCAGCAGAGAAATTGAAGCCATTGGTGCAGACAGGCTGAGCAGAAATGAGGGCACTAAAGTCTGCTCGTATCTGGAACTGTCCTCTGACTCACAGGTTTGATTTCCAGCTCTGCCCCTGCTGTGGGATGTGGTGGAGATCTGGCTGAAGAACTTGGCACTTGCACAACATTTGTGCTGGAGACACAGTCAGAAAGGAATGCTGAGAATGGAAACCAACGTTGCAGAAGATACTGGGCCTCGGCTGATGGAGGAGCTGGGGAGAGCTGACTGTGCTGCGGTGCCATGATCTCTTCTCGCATCCTTGGATGTCAGCCTACGGGCCATGAACCTGGAGTGAGCAGAGGGCTCTGTGCTTTCTCAATTCTTCAGACTCAGATAGAGAAAAGACAGACTTTGGTTGTGATTCTGGCCTGGAAAACAGTTTGACCCACCCCCAAACACGGTGGCCACTTCAACAGTGCATCACCATGGTGTAGATTCCTGCTTTCCACCAAAGACCCTGCTTCTTTTTTTTAAGTCACAAGCAACAAGAAATAATTGCTTGCTCACCCTTGATGGCAGCCTTGAGGAATCTGTGGGAGAGGGTTAAACACTGAGCAGAGTGATATAACGTGACACGGCACCTGCAGAAAACCAGAAGGGAGTGGGAAGATGGGGGAGGCTCCAGCAATGAGGGCAACGCCAGAGGAGGAGTCCCTGCACTCGAGCATCCTTTTATATTTTTTTTCCTGGTACATGCTGAGCATGAAGCAGAGAGACAGCAAGAGGAGGAGAGGGCTTCAACTCCTCCGGGTGTGACCCCCTGTGTGCAATGCACTAGCAGATCAGGAGCAAGCCCAGGGTGGGTGAGAGCAGAGGGGGGTCCTCGGGACAGCAGGGACTGATCAAGCCTGCAGTGCTGATATGCTCAGTAAATCCTGTAGGTCCATTCCCCAGGCACATTAAAGACTCTGCATTTCACACAGGAACTGGGTTCTCTCACTGTAGTGCTTCAGACAGTGCTCTGTGATCTGGGGCAGTTTGGGAGCGGGTTTGGGGGATGCTCAGGTCTCCCTCCATGGAGCGTGTGTGTGGTGAATCCCCCCAGGCTGTGCCTTTCCCCATGCCTTCCCATGACCCCTGGGACATGTTCAAACAGCACAGAAATGCTCTGGGGACTTCCATGGCTGGGCCCCTGTTTTTGGAGGCAGAGGGAGGCTCTAAGCTCTGCTAAGGTGACTGTTCTGCACCTTCTGGTCTATTAAAGTGCAAACCCTGACCTTGTTTTTCCTTTTATTCCCATTACAGTGAAATCAGATTGTTCGGTTTCATTTTAACTCCCTTTCTCACCCGGCAGCTCGACATAACCATTGATTATACGTTTGCTTTTTTTTAACAGGATGAAAACTTTTTTCTATTCATAAACCATATGGGTTTTGTTTGGCTTTGTTTAACAAAGCTTAAATTTGAAGCTGCAGACTACCCAGTGCCTTCCCACGGCATACGCAGGCAGCACATGTCCCTTGCTGACAGCTCAAGCAGATCAGATATTATTTGCCAAGAGATTATTCATCCAATATGCCTGTTATTCACAGAGTAATTTTTCTATTATTCATCAAATTCTACTAGCCTACCAGCTGAATCCCAAACCTAGCAACTCTTGCCACTCTCCACTGTCAAAGCAAACTAGCCTATCTTCATATATCACCCGTGTTCCAGGAAAAAAGGTGTCTGAACCACTGAGAGCTCCACTACCATCACTGGAGACCTACATGGCAGGTCCCAGAGGACCACGTCGGTTGAAACAGCCCTGCCCCAAGCCATGTCCTCAGATCTTTGCTCACACCAGTGATGAAGAAGACAATGCTGTTGACGGACACAAGCTCAAAAGCACTGCTGCCATAAGTGCTGCAGGATGTCCTGTGTTGTGGGCCATCACCCTTGCTGTTCTTCTTGCAGGGCGCAGGTTCAGCTCATGGTCCAGCTGCTACAGAAGGAATCCTTAGTGTTGGCACCGTGGGGGACAGAGCGGGAGAAGCTCTCCACAGCTTGTCTCGCTAGCTAGCAATCGCATTCCAGATGCTTCATGTCATTTCTTTCATAAAATATTACCGGATATTAAACCTAACCTGATTTTCCAGGTTAAAGCACTTTTCTGACAGTGGTTACTTTATTAACATTTTATTTTTTACATCTTAATTCTTAGATTTATTTCTTGATTCATTTAGGAGCACAATTGTCATGCAGTTAATGAAATAAGTAATATTTTCTCATTCCAAGAAATCTCATTGAGCTAATTAGCATGCTCCACTGGCAGATGAGTTTGATTATACTCTATTAAATGTGTATGTTATTTATTTCTTTGCTTGCTGGGCCCTGTCTCCTCCCTCCCCATCTGAGGTTGAGGCAGGAATAAAGCACGGATCTGTGTCCTCCCTGGAGAAGAGTCACCACTACCTAGTATAAAGGGCAGGGTGGCCAGTGCCTACCCAGGGCAAGGGGAAGCCTTCCTCTGCACCAGTAGGTGAGCATCTTTACCCTTGTGAGCGGCCACTGCTGCAGTTCCTTACAGAAGCTCCCCTATTTGATGTGGGAGACTGAAGAGACACGGTTCAGTGTCACCTGTCCAGCTCCTTGCTGTCTCTCCAATTACCTTTTCTGGTGCCAGAGGTCCAAAGCAGATTCAGCTTTTGGTGAGGTACTCACTCTGTGGTATTTTTACAATGTGAGGGCATTTGGTCCAGTGTCACTTCTGATGGAGGGAACTGTTTGTGCTTGTCCTTCCTTGTGGGTCCACGCATAAACCGGCACCAAATTAAGTGGAAGTATGTTGCTAAACTATGCAAAACCCTGTCTAGACACGCTCATTTCTGTTTGATTATAATTCAGCTGAGATCAGTTACTGACAGAGTGACATTAAATCAAATAGAAAAAAATACCTGGATGCTGCTTCTTCCATCTGTAAATCGAAGCCAGTGAATCAATTCTGACAACCACTCATGAAGGGCTCAGACATCCTGAAATTTCATTTTGAGCTTCAGGTTCGCCCAAGGACCAGTTTGCAAAGGGGGATGCAGGACCCAGGCTGAGTTTCAGCTCATTGATTCCAGTAAGCTGCATCTGTCTCAAATGCATGAGGCAAACTCACAGGTGACCGCAGCACTACAATCTAACCCAAGTTCTTATTTGACAGACCAAGTTCAGAGATTAAGCCTACTCTAACACAAAAATCAAACACTTGACAAACTGCTGGGTACATCAGGATCCTGACCAGGGCTTCCAACCTCTCTGTGGTATGTGGAAGTGCAGAAATGGCTCCGTGCTTGGGAGCAGAGCTGGGTCCCATATTTAGTACCTCAAAGAAAGGGAGAAAGATCTTTAGGTCCCAGTAAGCACATGCAGGAGGTTCAGCTTTGTACCCTGGTGGCTCTGTGTCCCTTGATGTATCCTGTATCATACACAGGGAAGGATCATAGCTAATAATATAAGCAAAGACTCTGAAGCTCAGTGGAAGAGCACACAACCTCCTTTCCAGAGCAGTCCAAGTTTTGGTCTTTTGCGAACCATCTGCTTTTTAGCCTCTCAAACGAGGAAACAAGGCAGGGCAGGAAACTGCATTTCCACTGCACTACTGAGAGATGTGACCAAAGACCTTTGCATATGTACCATGAGACTAGCTTTAAGCTCTCTTAGACTCCACACTGAGAAAGATTACTGCTCAAATCCCTTTTCTAAGGCGGTCTGAAATTTCCTGTGTTGGTTTTCAGCAAAATCCACACAGAACCTCCTGAACAGCAGCAGCCCAAAACAACCACCAGCTTCATCTCTGTGTCTGCCCAATTACCAACACCCCAGGGCCCTGCCAATTCCAGAGCATCCTTTGCCAGTGCTTTTAACTCATGAGACCACAACTGGCAATATTGCTGCTCCTGAAGTTGGAAAATTTCACTCTTTCCTATGGAAATGATCAGCCCATTGGCTTCAAGTAAGCTCATACAACATTTTTTCATGGGCGCTGCTTCCCCTTTCCCTAGCCCACCAGCCTGGCTGTGGCTCCTGGTTGTCAGTCATACAGCTCCTCTGGTCCCTGTATAGCATGGACCATGGCGTGTTCTGGGTGAGGGGATGTATCTGAAAGCCCAGTCCACAGGAGGAGATGGGGATTTGGTACAGAGCAGCTCCTGGCAGACAGCAAGCAGCAGAGAAATGCCATATGAAGGGATTCTGAACTAGTTGGATACAAAGTATTTCAGTCTGAATAAAGAAATGAAATAGTCTGATTTAGGTCAAATATTCTACCCCCAATGAAAGGGAAAACTGAATGTCTTTTCAGGAAAAAAGAAAACAGGTGTTGGAATCACATCTCCCAGTAGAAAAGCATTTGACAGAATATTCCTAAGCAGGTCCTGCAGAGGCTTCGAGGACTCCAGCCAAGGAAATGCCACAGAGAGAGCAAACTCGTTTATGCACACACTTGTTGACAGCATTGTCCCTGCTCAGACAAGTGCTTTACTTCTGGCCTTTCCTGTTGGAAGTGTTGCCAACAGTTGCTGCTGGATTTCAGTTTTGCATAAAGGAGTGTAGCGAGCTTCATGCTTTCTTACCAGGAAAAAATGGGATGACATATAGAGTATTTAATCACATGCTAAAGAGGAGTGAGGTGCGGGTGCCCTGTTGAGCCCTTTGATGGGTACGCTGAATGGGGTGGGTGGGTGAGTGCCCCTTTGTTCCACACTAGGAAAATCGATGCTTACTAGGGGCCTTAATAATTAACTTGTTTCTCAGTGCAGCCGGTGAACGCACCGTGCAGCTCACTTGTGAGGACAGATGGAAACCACATGTGATTTGCTCCCAAGCAGAACACATTCCTCCCTTTGGGTTTCATTAAAAGGTGAGTGATGTTCCTGCAGGCAATCAGCATGGAGAGTAATGAGGCCCCAAGGAAGACATTTCCTGCAGGGCAATTTTTATTTTTTTTTTTTTTTTGAGCTGAAGCTCAAGGTTTTCCATTTATCATGTAACTAAAAAGAGCTCTGGATTCCTGGTGACATGCTGGTATTGAAGCACAGAGACCAGGGCAAGATATCTCAAAGAGAAAGGATTGGTCAGGCAGGTACAGCAAGGAAAGGGCATTGGAGGGTTCTTCCAGGGGACATATTAATTTTTGCACATTATTTCTGGTCCGGATTTGCTTTTGTCTGACATTCAGCTCCTGGTTCTTGTCATATTTGTGCATGCTGGAGAGAAAGGTTTGTTGTGACTTTGCACAGAAAGGGGGAGTTTTACTCACTGGAGTAGTGTCTTGGGTAGCCCTTGCAGTACTGGGGTCCGAGACTTCTGGTTGGGAGCTGAATGATAATGTGCATTGGGACTACCTGAAAGCTAGACCCTTGATTAAAAAAAGGAAACAAAGCTGACCACTGTTACAAAAAGTAGCAGAGGAACCCTGTCGTTCCAAGAAAAGTGCATCTATTCCTTACTGGTCATTGGGAGGGGTTCTGTGCAAACACATCCTGTCCACCTAGGGAGACAGGATTTCCTCCGTATTCCTTCAAAGGCACCTATCCTTGCCATGATGATATAGGAAACCTAAGTACCTAATTAAGGAGGGATGGGTTATTGCGTGCTCAAGACAAGGACACAGCAGTTTGGTTAAAACACACAGAGAAAGTTTAAGGAAAGACGTACCACTCCATGCTAAGACATGTATAGGGCATTTACCCTCTTGAACATGAAAACACTAGCAGTCCTTGCAGAGCTGTTACACCGTGGATGGTTGCATTGCAAGTGCTTCAGAAAGACCTGCTGCCAGAATGAATAGACTCCTTTCAGCCCCTCCTTTCAGCTCATGCTTTGGGAACTGGGCACCGGTGTCCATGTGCAGATTCCCAAGAATGGATTTAAACCTTTGCTCTTACTCCAAGACCATGACTCCAGGAGTGGTGCCACCATGGAAAAAATAAAAGTACGCTTTGGAGTCACCACACTTGATCTCACTGATTTCTTCACCAGCAGCAATTTGATCTGCAAGGCCCATGTTTCTGATTACTAAGTTCACAACTTGGACTGAGGTCTGAGATCAGTATTTCTTGGAGTGTTCATAGAACTGCTGCCCTTCAAATGCAAAGCTAAGCCATGAATCTTACTATGGAGAGGTCCAGAATTAGTATTTGACCAGCAAGTGAAAGGTTTAGCCAAAATTCACATTGTTCATTGAAAGAGTCTAGAACAGGACGAGGCAGGTGTGAGTGAAGGTGGACAAGACAGTATGAGCATATGGTTTAGATGGAGCACATATGATCTTCAGTCAAGCATGTCATTTGATACAACCCCTCCAGAGAGACAAGGGAGACCAAGAAGATAGCCCTGTAAGTCTGGAGAAGATCACACCATGGTGTGTGGCATGTGACACTTGCAGGAGCATGGACTGCCTGTCACCTGCTGAGCCACTTCCATTCAGTTTTGCTGGGCTGGACAGATGAAGCAGAATAGTGATGGGCATAAGTCACACACTATGGTGGATGCCTCGCAAGCACTGATCAGTGGAATATACATATTCCTCAGAAAAACATATTATTTTCTATCAAAAGCTTCTTCTGACCCAATGATTTTTTGGCAACAGAGCCTCTTCTCTATCCTCTATATATGTTTTATTATATTGGAGCTGTGCAGAGGGTAACGTTAATGAGGGAGTGCATCTGTCTTACGATGTAAGGCATTGAGGTGCTTCTTGTTACAATGCTGACCATGATGAGTCCTTGCAGTGCTGAGGTAGAAGCTGTGTTTACTCTGATACACACTCCATCATCATCTGTCACTAATTAATCTACCATTACTGTAAAGTGTTAGTGATCCTTGCCCTGCCAAAATGCATTTCTCCCTCAGCTACTCTTTAGCCAGTGTAAGCAGAATCATATTGGCATGGTGATTAAGGATTATGAAGAGGAGACATTATCATCTCTGAATAATTTAATGAATGCACACTTAACATGAATTGTAGCTGTAAAATCAGGCTGGCTGCATGTCGGGAAAGAATTCTTTGTTATCACATTTATGGCTTCTTTACTGCTTTATGATAGCTCCAGGTAGGGCTATCATAAAGGCTTAAAAATATTATCATAATTCACCACAAAAGAGTGTCATTAATGCAGATTTAGGGACACTTGTCCTGTGATGCTTTCTACGTGTTCAGATACAGACATGAAAAAAGAATTAATGCACCCGAGACCCCTTCCTCACAAACATCTCTGCTCCTGGGACAGGGATGCAGCTAAAGCTGTGGACTGGCCGTGATACAAAAAATGGCCAACTAGAGCTCTGCAAGCCATTCCTTTTACAGTTCATTGATCAAACCAAAACAAATTGCACTAATAAATAATTGTTCCCAGCCCAGGCAAAGCAAGAGAAATCCAAACAATTTTTTCTTTGCTAAGAAATGAGAGGGAAGGGAAG
>VZSZ01005041.1:508230-542438 GCA_013398815.1 Ibidorhyncha struthersii | reverse complement strand
AGGGAAGGGAAGGGAAGGGAAGGGAAGGGAAGGGAAGGGAAGGGAAATCTCTGTGGCTCAGCCAATATTTTTGTCTCTTCTGGAACAAAATTGTGCATTTAGGTTTTTCTTTTAAAATCTTGACCCTAAGTCTATTTTGCAGACTGGATTAGCTCATGATCCCAGTGGCCTCTTGTTGCCAGGGGCATCTGTAGGCAGCAAGATAAAACGTGATCTGGAGAGAGGCATTGGGATGTGTGCCAATAGCATGGAACATCCTGTTGTGCTCTGGCATCTTGTGTAGACTAGTGACACTGGGCTAGCCTCTGCTGCCAGTAACCAGCCTCAAAAAGCACTCTTGCCCCAGAGAGGATGTATTCTGAGACTGTCACCTCCTGACTTAGCGCCATGTCCCAGCAGGACTGCTCTCATGCACATAGAGAGCTGTGATGCCTGTTGGTCAACAGTAGACAATGTCTCCAAAGTTTTCATTAAAGTACACATCTCCTTTGAACATCTGAATCTGCTATGGGCAACGAGTTCTTGAAATCCAGCTCTGGTTACATCCATGCATACCTCAAACTGCTCTCAAATGATACGGCACATGGTGTGTCCTGGAATATCTACCATCTTGCCTAATATCTGAGGTCCAACACTCCCTAGTATACAAGACCAGGCTCCTGGTCTTGCCACATGGTGTCACACGGCAGAAAACGAAAGCAGAACTCAGATTCCAAGCAGGAGGGCATCCTAATTTAGCCACATTCATGGCGGTTAGATCCCAAAGCTAAATTCACACAGCTAATTCCACTCATCCCTCTTATCTGTCCTGCCCCAGGACAACTCATACAGCTGACTTTCCTTCCTTAGAGTTTTCCCAAACTGCTGATGTTTTAGATCTGCATATTTCTAGCTTTACATACACTAACAACTGTTTTCTTCTTGTCCACCTCATCAGAGCAAAACTCCAAATGCTCATCTTCTTCCAAACCTTCTCCCCATGGATGGCCCCAGATGGTGCCTGACAATGAGCAGCCACTTTCCTCCATCCTTATTACATATGTGACTCCCTGAAGGTGAGTAGGAAAATCAGGAGCTGCTGCCGGCAGGCACTTCCCATGCATAATAAAGCACAGGAGGATAGGAGGCTTTTTCTGTAACCATTGTCACAGAGCCCTCAGTGCTGCTCATGCACAGCGGGCAGGAAAGCTGACAGCTCAGTGGCTCTGGAAGCATTTTTCTTGATTAGCAATACAGGCAGTATTTATTGCTGAGCCGTGTCTAGTGTGGTATGTTAGTGAGAACACAGGGAGCTCTTGTTAGCAGTAGGAAGTCACCTGCCGCATGGATTGGCTTTGTAAGCTGATTAGGGGGAATGCACAGTCAGCTTTCTTGCCACTAAAAAGGAGTTGAGCCTTGGTGGTCCATCCCACAGGCACGACTGCAGCAGTCCGGCCTCTGTACTCAGTCCTGAGGCAACACCAGGGCTTTCATCAAGCAAAAGCCAACCAACTACTGTGTGTCTAGTCCCGGAGAAAAAACATCTCTCATATCCTTCTCTGACAGCCCTGGTGGAGCCCAGTCACTGCCCTGGGTTAGTTTCCCCAACAGACCCAACACTGAAATAAAGCTCCAGCACTGCCTTTCTTTCTCTCTCAGGAAACATACCGGCAAAGGAAGGAGCATGCCACAAAAGTGTGGGAGAAGATGCTTCCTTTGCTTGACAGCTTTGAAAATTCCTGATGGATCTGGACAGAAAGCAAAAAGCTTCTCCCAAGTGCCTGAGGATTCCTCAGCACAGACAGTAGTGACCTTTTGAGTGGTGGGGCCAAAGGTAGCAACTGGATCCTGTGTAAAGGTTTCTGCAGGTCAGGAACAGTAGCCAGGGGCTCTGCTTTGGCCCTTCTGTTGTCTCTAGGTAGGATGTTTAGCAAATATCTTTACTCACCTTAGAAAATTAAAGGAAATAAAAACTTTAGAAGGAAAGATTTAAAAGCCCTTGCCTTCTCATGTGCATTTCCTTGGCATGAATCTCTGCCCATACTGTAGTTACAGACCATCACCAGTTGGCTCTTGATTGCAATTTCTCCGCTTTGATTGTCAGTTGGCTGCATGACTTTCAACGTCCTGATTATGCACTGTTATTCATGGTCACTGTGGCATCACTCCACAGAAGATGACAGAGCGTTACCTTCTCCGGTTGGCACACGTGGCTGGGGAACACAGTGACTGCTAGCCCACCTGGATGTGCCACTGCTCACACAGGAAAATGAATGAACTCAAGAGGAAAATTAGAAATTACCCCATGATGTCTTCCTTATGTCTCTGCTTCAGAGCCTTCTCCATGTGATGCACTGCTTGCTAGCTTTATTGGGAATAAGTGGCTGTCTCGGTGCTCCGGCCAACTCTTGCAGCAATGCAAACACATGATAGACACCAGCGCTCTGAAAAATCCCACCAGGCCCCCACACAAAGCAGCAGTGGACACAATAACAACAGGTTTGTACAACTCCCCAAGAGCTGGATTTGCTTCTTCCCTGACATCTCAGTTTATTAAGGTGCCTATTCAGTAAAGGCTGCAGCAGGTTGTGCTGTATTAAGCATGAACAAAGGGACTTGTCCACAGTGACTGCAGCAAATGCAGGAGTTTTGTCATGATGTGAAACCCCGTGGCTTTCAAACTGTGTTGCTGCAGCCTCCATGTCCATCCCCAGCCCCGCTCTGCAAATAAACAAGGTGGAGGAATGTTTCACAGGAGGGAACACCCCAGCAATGTGATGAGCCGGATTTAATAGCCCAGGTAAAGAGCTCGATGAATATCAATGTCATTGAGGTTACCTGTATTAGGAGTCCTTCCTTGAAAATCTTGATAAAAGGTCTGAGATAACATTCAAAGGTTTGTTTCTACTAATTCTTCCTTTCATCTGGGCAGTGAATCAGGACTGTCCAAACCTGTTAGAAAGCCAGCTTACCCAGGTCCACTGTGTCAGGGCAGTTCAAGCCTGGGGAGCCTCTGCTCCTTATGTCAAGCCATAGGATGATAAAGGCATTTTGTGAAGTTCCTCCTCCATGGCCAAAGTGGAAATACTCAAAAGCCTGTGAGATAGTCATAGTCCTGGCCATTAAACTGACTCTTCTGGGAAATTTGTGAGGACTGAGTTTGGGGTCAGTAGATGATCAAGAGCCAAGGTCAGATAGAAACCTGGGGTTGCATTTTGCGCGCATTTAAGGAACCTGAGACTACAATTTTTATTTGGATTTCTTCCAAGTATTTACTGGAATGAGAAAACCTTTAGAGATTCTTCCATCACTAATAGGTTTTCAAGTGAATTAACATGAACTCAAGGAGCAAAGATACTATATTCATAAAATTTAATAGCCCTTGTAATTAAAAATACAAAAAATACCAAAAGAAAAAAGAGAATAAGAGCAACCATATAAGTGAAAATGTTGCTCTAAATTGTTAGTCTGAATCAAACACTGATGACCAGCAGTTTAGCTCCACTGACTTACTTAATGTGCAGTACCTGAGAGTCTGCTCTGCTTTGCCCTAAGGTGCAACAGCAGGATCTCAAAAATGGTCAAACAGGTGCAGGCTAAACCCAGCTACATCCTCTGCAGCCTGCAGTCCCCTGGGGCACACTGTCCGCCTGCACTTTTGAAGCGTGCCGTGATAAATACAAGCATTAAGAGACTTTCATATCTCGCAGCTAACCTGGCAGGAGCTCAGGACAGCGATGCAATGGCTGCACCTTCCCCTGCTCCCCCCCACCTTAATTTAGTGAGCAGGGATTTTCTATCTAATATACATTGTAATTACAGTTTATTATTACCATTTATCAATAACTTTCTGCCATAAATCATCTTTGCAAGATCATCTTTAGATCCTCCGAAGCCTGAGAAGTTATGCAACTTCTGTGAGCCTCTGACAGGTAATTATACAGTGCTTTCAGATTTATTGCAATAGTAAAGAAACAATCAGATCTGCCTTCCTTGAGGATTTTGTAAAGAAAGGCATAGCTCAGGATAGAGCTAATTCTCACACAGGCCCTGGGTGCTTAGCAATCACTGTAGCACAGAGCAGCTACGCCATTTCCTCCAGTACTGGACTTCTGATCAGACCCAATCTCCTCGTGAGGTTTCCATTTCTCTTTGCAGGAGAGCGATGCTCTGGCAGACAGTGGTACAACATCAGTACCAATTGATATTTACCCAAAGGTCTCTGCTCAAGACAGATTCATCCATCTCTCCACGACTCCATATCCACGATAGATAGACAGTCTTTGTGTGAGGCAGATGTGTGGAATGTCTCATGTTGAAAAGCTGTCTGGACCACTGGGCTCAAAGACGGAGGTGTATACTCTGCCTGGAAGCCAGTTATACCTGGAGTTCCCCAGGGGTCTGTCTTTTCCTGTTTAATATCATTATTAATGATACAGAGGATGAGACTCTCATCGGGTTTGCAAACGACACCAATCATGAGGGAGCAGTTGGTACCCTCAGCAGTGGGGACCTGACAGCAGAGCTGGGGTGTACGCAGGGACCTCGAGAGCTTGTACTGGGCAGACATGGGAGACCACACAAGCCCATTGAGCCACTTTCTATTATCTTGAAATTTATGCATATGCCAAGATTATACCCAAATTTGGGACAAACAGATTTTTCTATGGTCCTGCTCTGCTGTCATTAGTAGAGCCAGTCACAACAATTTTGGCAGCATGAGTTTCTGTCACAGACTCACCATTTTGTCGAAGTGGAAATATTTGTGGTAACATCTCCATTCCCATGGCATTTGACAGGAAAAGGGAGAAACGGCTTTCTGATTTCATTTCAATACTGACAAAACACTCTTTTCTTTTTTTTTTTTTTGAGGCATTCTGCTTAAATATGAGTTTATATCACCATACCCTATATCTGAATGCTGTCAAAAGAAAATGTTTGCATCTTGATGAAGGAACAAGTTTCAATTAGAACTGGTGGGAACATTTGACAAAACACATTTCCATGAAAACATACCGCTTAGTTGAAAGCCTGAATATTCTGTGGATACATATCAGCTTTAGCAGTTTTGGCAGAGGATTTCTGAGTTTCAAGGTTCCCTTAGTGAAGAAACTCATACTGAAACCCCTTTTTTCACTTTGCAAATGAATATTCAAGCAATTGGGATCAGCAAGAAAATGTCCAAAGCTTTGGAGATTATTTTTCTTTCTTTCATTATGATGTAAACAAAAATTTTGAAACACAGAACATTATCACAGAGCGTTGTTACCCACTGGCTATTTTTAATTTCTCTGCTATTGAAACACAGCAATTTGGCTGGTTTTCTCAGTGCAATCTATGCTCTGAAGGCCCAGCAGACAGAAGCAGTAATGTCACCACACTGTTCAGCTGTTCCTGCTGCTGCCCTAAGAGAGTGAGGAGGGTGGCTGCAGGGCCAACATGCTGAACTGGGAGTCCCAGTCATTCTTGGTTTTGCATTGGTGGGTTACTGGTCAGTGGGAAGCTGCTCTCACTGTGGGTCCCTGCTTGGAAAACACCACAGCATGGAAAGGAGGAGCAATGTGACCACTGAAAGCAATAGAAGCACTCAGAAGGAGCAGACTGACTCAGCTCATCAGAGAATCAGAGAATTGTCTAGGTTGGAAGTGACCTTTAAGATCATCTAGTCCAACCACCTTCGGGGAAGGAGCTTAATGGGAATAACCACAGCGCAATGACCCACTGGGATGCATCCCACAAAACCTGCAGTACAGACCAGCCCTTGCAGTGTTTTCAGGAGACTGGGAAGCATGAGTCATATTCCCCAAACCATGTGATCAGAAAATCACTCTTTCATGCTTCCAAAAATATTAACACTGCCCTGACTCCACCAAGCAAACTCCGCTTGCCCTGCTCCTTATCAGTGCCAGGGAACTGCTGACTTTCCCAGGATTGCCGTAACTGCCTCCTCTCCCTCTTCTCCACCACGTCGTTAAGACTAAACAGAGGATGAAATAAAATGGGTAGGGAAAACCAAGAATCTCACTGAAGCTTGGAATGTTTCTTTGCATGTCAGGATGGCATCACCAAACCCTGAGCAGAGCTGGAGAAATGGGGTCCTTAATGAAGCTGCTCCAACTCTAAATGTTTGTAGTCTTTAATAAAGAAGAATAAATCAAATCTCATTTTTACAAATACTCTCCCATCACTGTAATTGCTATGCATAATTTTGATTAATGTCAGCAGTATAAAAGCTATCCATAAATTACAAAATATGCATTGCCATTCCTAATAGTCTTCTTATAACTGACCAGAGGAGACTGAACCAAACCTATGTTTACATGTCGACATGTAGATATCTATATGTTAGCAGCGTGCCAAACTCCCATTAGGGTTAAATTCAGGTTAGGTACCAAACTATGAGCATCCTTTGGGAGGTACCCTTTGGGACAGTGTGTGAGACACCTGGACAGGGCTAGGAGACAGAGGATCCATGAGAGACCTGTACCTGTATGGAGAAGGGTGGGAGGCTGGTGAGGGATTTCTGGGAGCATTGCAGTGGCACTGCTTACATCCACATATTAAACCCAAGATGTTTATTGATCACAGCAAGAGCTCAACACCCAGTGCACATGTAGATTCAGGGCTTAAATCTCAAATTGAACACTTGAGTGCTTTCAAAAGCTGACCTTGTCAGACCAAGCAGTTTCTTCAGTCTCTGGAGGGAATGGCTTATTCTGAGTCAGCTAACAGAGGGCACACACCCCAAAATGGCGATAAATGAGACCACAGAGGCTTTCTGCACATGGCCCTATGTGTTGGGACAGCTCCCAGAGGCATCAGAGCAAACATTTGAGAACTAGAAGCTGTCAGACGCCTGCCCTGAAGACAACTAGTCCAGAAAACCCCAGGGAACAGAGGGATCAACTGGGGAAGATGGATAGATTTAATAACTTGGGAAGATAAGCTCTGACTTTGTGGTCATATCAGAGCCTGCAAGCAGGACCTTAAGAGAAGGACCCTGCTCTGCTGTTTCCAGCACAGCATATGCCCTGTGCACTTCAGTACTGAGACAGCTTCTCATCCACAAAACCTGCACTTTGGAGTTGATTTCAAGAGCAAAGCATGATAAGTCCAAGGTGGGCATTCTAGGTCAGCTTCATTTCATGTGAGCAACACAGGCATGGCTATCAAGAACAGGGAATGATATTTGCTTTTAGCATGACAGTCCTTCAACACAAAGCTCAGCCGTTCCTTTGGTTTCAAGGCAATTTTCCTGCCCATTCACCACAGTTCACAGCTGCTCCCTCATGATACCAAAACAGAGAAAATTGCACCAGCTGAGTCTGCCACCTCCCTGACCCCTCTCCTGATGCCTTGGCAACCTCTGGGGGAGTCACCTGTACATGACACCTATGGAGAGGAGGAAAGCATCTCCTGGGTTGGCACAGGTCCTCAGATGCACCTGCTGGCACCCATATCAGCTCTATTACAGGCAGACTCTCTGGGTCAAAAACATGTTTTCAGTAGGTGATGACCTCTGCTCCTTCCCCTCCAGCGTCGACTTGGTGGCATCTCATCCTCAGCCTGAGGGAGGCCAAGCCCACTCCATCATCATGGACGCTTGGCCTAAGCAGCCACTCTTGGTTCTAATGGGAGATGACACTTATCTAAGTGACCCCCCCCAGCCTGACATGCAGGACCTGGCATGATCATAGTGGGTGAGATGTTTTTAGCATCTCATTTGAAGTTATGCTGCAGTGCATAGAAGAAGCAACGCCATTAAGGATGTCAGGGGAGTGTAAGTACACAATAATTCATTGTGGTACACAAATACTGCTGAAACAGTTGACCCCTTTGCAGTTGCCTGTAACTGTCTTGTGACACACCTGCTTCTGTCACCACCAAAGTCCAGTTCTTCTAGTGTCACCCTAAGTGAGTTACAGCTCCCCGTGCATGCAGTCAGACCCTGTAAACCCTCTCCAGCACATCCTCTCCTTGTGCTGGAGTGAGCCTGGCTAGGCAGCTGGAGACCAGCAAAACATCCCCCCAGTCTCACCGTTTTTCACAAGGTTGTAGGTGACCTTCCTACAGACCTGTGATTTGGGTTTTTCAGACTGAACATGCAGATTTATAGATTTTATCTAGAAAATAAAATTAAGAAGGATGTCATTAGAACCAGACCTTCCCACAGAGATTTCTTTTCTGGTAAGAAAGCTATTCTCACACGGGAGAAAAAAAACAACCAACCCAAAACAAAAAGAAAATGTGTTGTGTGAAGCATTTCCCTGAACTAATGGAGTGCTTTATAGAGGGCACTCCCTACAGCCCAGGACTTCATGCATACCACTTCATACAGGCCATGTTCTGGCACTGTGCGTGCCCCACGTATCAGTTGCAGCTTGCGTCTCTGTTGGTGCTTAGCCTGCTCTGGCAGTGAGGAGATGATAGCTGATCACTACAAGCACAGACAAGCCCTCCTGTGGTGCCAGTGAACTCTATATTATAAATCCAAGCAAACAAGCTGCAAGCAATATATCCACATAGTCCTAGGCAGAGAGAGGATCATTCATATACAAACACCTGATATAGGAAATACCCTGCTTTTTTTTTTTTTTGTTCAAGCTCAGACACCGCTATTTAAGGAGACACTTCCTAATTGTAAGTAGTATTAGTGCAGAGCTGAGCACTTCTGGCTAGGATTCCTCCCCAAATGTACGTGTTCCTCTACTATGTAGCTCACTTACTCTATCCAACCTGTTCAAATGCGGTTGGCTTATGTCTGTGGAAAATCCATGCAGCAAATTTCCACGGAGTCCTAACAGTTTAGGCTCCTTGCACATGTAGGGAACAGCTATGCCAAGAAAGTCCAGTACATAGAAACTTCACGGGTATGTTGGGTTTGCTGTGTGGGGGTCCCTGACACGTGATCTTAGCAGCACTAAGTGTGACATATGCAGAACATATTGGATATGGTGCCCATGACCAAGCCCCTGCCACAGAAAATCCTGCAGGTCTGATGCTATTTCACAGCTTCAGGCCAAGCTCACCTGGGGATCTCCAAGCCTCCCCTTCATACCCATATCCCAGGGTAAGAGAGAAGATAATGGCACCACTCAGGGCCTGTGGAGAGACATGGGGGTCTTCTGTTCCTCCAGCCCCAGGGTGAAGTGCTAAAATAGCTGTGACTGTATCTCCAAGGCAGGATGCTCGGCTCCCCAGCTCCTGCAAGAGCCCTGCCTGTAGCAACATGGGGACATTTTGGACTCTTCCTCCACGGGCTGTTGCTGATGGTGTATTCCAGAATCCTCTCAGGATAGCCCCGTGGAAAGTAAGTTTCTTAACTCAAAAAGGAAGATAGGTATGACTGGGTTAAAATTAAAAGCCCCAGAAGGAGAAAAAGTGATGGGATTTGCCAGCACCACCTGAGCAGGAACATGGATGTGTCTGTGACATGCCAGGTCAGACAGGCTGAGCAAGCAGAAACATGGAGTTAGTCCATGTAGCCTGGGCTAACCCCCTGCTGTGGTATGAAGCTGAGCCAGGGTACAGACACTGTAAGGGACTGCAGAAATCTAGAAAGAGAATAAACAGTTCTTGTCTTCAATTTCTAATTCATTTTCTGATTCAAAATGCTACTCTTAAAAGCTATTCTGTAGTCGTGACTCTAGTACACTCAAATTCAGTGTCTTTGTAGGAGGAAGGAAGCCAGCAAAGTCTATTGCAATGTAAACACTGTGTTTCAAGAGCAGAGCTACATCAAAATAATGAATTTTTTTAGAAGAAACCAGAAGGAACAGCTCAAGGATAAAAAGTATCCATTGGTGGCATGAAAATTGTTTAAGGACAGTGTGCAGAAGGCTCAGAGGAAAGATATCACTTAACAGGTAGACCAAATCCAGCAAGATAGCCAAAGAGCATTGAGGTTTTCAAAGACCAGGAAGTAGCAGAGCTCTGGCAAGAGCCAAAAAGAGACTTAGAGGAACAAATTGCTAAAGGCGTCATAAACTACTAATAAATGCCTTTTAAATTCATGAAGAACAGAACACCAGCATGAAAATGTAGCACCAATAGCTGACCAAGGTATAAAAGTGGCTAGGAAGAGGAGGGCACAGCATTAGAGCTAAATGAAAGTGTCTAGGGATGTGCTCACCCATCTTGATGGCAGATGAAATTGAGAAACATTCTCAGGCTTAGGAGTCAGTAGAAAAGGCTTTTGAACAACTCAATAAGATGAATAGTAACAGTTCAGCAGAGACAGGAGGAATTTACCTAAGAAGTTGCTGAATTACTAACCATGGAGTGGAGCATCTTGCAAAAAAAAAATCCCTGGTACAAGTGAAAAAGTCAGTAATAAGCACTGTATAATTTCTTTTAAAATTGTATGACCCAGATGTGAGAAACTGCAGATCAGTACACTTGCTGTCCACTGCAGACAATCAGTACCAATGCTAATGAAGAACAAAATTAGCAAAGAAGTGATAAACATGATACAATGGTGAAGAGCTTCAAATGCAGAGAAATACACTGGAGGATTCTGGAGGAATCAATGAATAATCGAATAAGTACTGGGATTTTCAAGAAAATTTTAACAAGCTGCTTCACTGAAGCAATGGGATAAGAGGGAAATCCCTTGCATGGACTAAAAACTCATTAGAAGAGGGAGCAATGGGCTGGAATAAATGAAAGGAGGTCCCAGGGCTCTGTGCAGTGACTTGGACTCTTCAGCATAGTCATAACTGGAGAAGGGACTGTATAATAAAGAGCTATAGCCTGCAGAAGCTTTATTATTCATGGGAGTAGAATAGAAAATCTACTGAAGGTAATTGTAGAAGGACCTAATTGTACTGAATGACCGTGCAATAAAGTAGCTGTGTAATTCAAATAGCTACACAGAAAGTCATGCACTGGGAGAAAAGCAGGCTTTAACTTTGCACATGCAGTGATTGACTTTGAACTACCTCCCACCACTAAGGAAAGACAGCCAGCAGTCAGAGGTGTACAGCTCAGTGCTCTACAGTGGGCCAAAAAGCCCACTGAATGTGAGGAATTATCCACAAAGGAAGAGAGAAAGAAACAGAAAACACCATTTTGCCACTTGTTAAATCCAGAGTGCTCACACATTTCAGGGCACAATTCTGATTGCCTGGTCTTGAAAAGGCATGGCAGAACTAGAAATGGTTCAGAAAAGGATGAGCAGAAGGGGTCCATATGAGTAGTTTAGGTCCAACAGACCATGATTAAAATCTTAAAAAGAAAACAGACTAAGACTAAAATCCTAAAAAGAGATGACTGAGAGAGAATGTGACAGAGGTTTATAAAATGAGAAGGCATATACAGAAGTTCAAAAGGAAAGAATCATTAAGTGTTCAACAGTGTGTTGACTTCAAATTAAATAGTTGGGTAGCAGGTTCAAAACAGTTAAGAAACTGTGATTCTTCACATAATGTGCAACTGACTGTGGAACTCCATGCTGTCATTGATGCTAACATCACATCATCACATGATACTTAACCCACATGAACATTTCATCTGAGTTCTGAGCATGAGATCATTACCCCAGAGCGGGCATGCCAGCTAACCCAGAGGCTCACACCTTGCTCTGAGCTACCTGAGGCCTCTGGAAACCAGATACCTGTGTTGAGAAGGCTCCAGGGTCTGAAATATTGGTGGGGCATATGGTCCAGTGTGGACGTCCAAGAGATGTCCATATGCAACACCTGGCAGAAGCTGCTTGGCCTCAGCACCTCTTTCTTCAGCTGGTGAACATCTGGTGAAGGGCTCAGTGTTGGGTTTTGATTAAGTGTAGGTTTAATACAAAGCTGTTACCATGGAACATGGCTTCTTTCTGGGTTGTCCATGCTTGTGCGGCAAAATAGGAGATCTGTCAGAAACAGACCACAGCATCTCTGAGTGCAGGGAAGATCTGATTCAGCAGGGATACTCTTAAATTAGCAGGCATTGGAACCGGCTCAATACTCCATCTACCTCGTTTATCTGGGAAGGCGCTCTGCTTCTTAATGGGACATTTGCCCATTTTAGCAAGAAAAGTATCAAATTTTTACTGCATTACATTGGTTCTTCTGGATGACTGCCACACTTTAGTGAGAATGTCGGTAAATCACATTTCCATTTCGTTGGGCAAGGCAGCTTTTTGGATATGATAATCACCTTGTTCCTCCCACACAGCATGTTCGGAGGGATGCAAAGTGCTCTGGAGGAGACACAGCAGTGTAACCTTGAGCCATACTGTGCAGTCAATGCACAGCACTCTGCTGGCTCAACACACTGGTATCTACCTCATGCTGTTTCACCTGTCTAAGGGAAGGCAAAGATCCCATGCAGGGGTTGTATGGAGTGGCATCTTGCCATGCGACAGCATCAAAAAGCAGGATGAGATCTGGAAACTGGAAGCTATGCCCTGGCAGAGTCAGTCTAGAAACATGGTCTAATGAGGCTAATTAAGCAGCCAAAGTTTTGGCTTAGATGGGCAATGAATCGCCTATCGCTTGAAACCCTTTAAAAAAAAGATGGGAAATGCCCTAAGACAGTTTCCTAGCTGGCCTTCAAACATAGGGGCCACAAGGCCAGGATAATGAAATGAGGTCTGGAGTGTAATCACCTTTGTATTTCCAGGCTTGTTTTCCCAACTGGCACTGCACTACCAGGAGAAAGTTGTTCCTTTCTCTGTGTCTCAATTTTCAAAGAAATAACTGAGAACCCCAAAACCCAAGAAACATGACATAACAGACACGTAGCAAAGCAATGAGCAAGGGACAAAGCCACAGCTTGGAAATGTGGGGCTGGACCCCTGTCCTTTGTCTGCAAAGTAACAAGGGAGCATTGCTGTGGATCTGAACAACTATGATAACTACACTTTTAGCAACATTTTCTTTCAGAAGTCCCACATTAGCTCCCAGGGCAGCATTCTGGCACGGAGTAATGAGATGTTTGCATAAGGAAATGTGGGCAACAGAGCAGAGAGGGCATTTCCCCTCCCTTTAGAGCAGAAGTGGTGCTGACTGTACTGTTCTCAACCATATCTGGCACTTGCATTTCAGGAGGGAAGCTGAAAACACAGAAAGGGTGGATAAAGAGCTGTAAAAGGATGTGACTGCTGGAGAAAAGTGCTAGAGTGATGTAAAGTGCTCAATCTGTCTTGCTTTTAGGAAACAGATTGAAAGCTGTCTTCATGAAGGATAAAGTTACCTTGTGGAGAGAAAACACTGAGTGCTAATGGGCTTTTTTGTCTTGAAATGAAAGACAAAACCTGAATCTATTCCTGTAAGCTAAAGCCAGGCACATTCAAACTGAAGCCAGGCACAGAGGCTCAGCAGCAAGAGAGACTTGGCATGTAACAAACTATGGACCGAGTGAGATATTGTCTATGTTGATATTTTCAAATCATGGTGCCTTCTGGAAGATTATGCCTCTGTGGGTAACTGGTGGCCAAGGACCCGGGGTTAAGGCTAGCCTGAACCATCAGTGCGGGGACAGGACAGGAAGGGCAGCAGCAGTATCCCCGGTCCTCCAGGGTAAGAGCTGAGCACCTGAGGGCCTTCTCCTTCCTCAGGATGGTTTTCAGCAGTTGGTGGACCTCCTTCTTCATCAGGTTAGAGGTTCCCCAGGCCGCAGAGCCCCTTCATTCCCTACCCAGCAGGATTTCCCATGCAGGGTGCTGTTCTGTCATTGAGGTTTTTGCCACTGGTCTGGTGGGAAGACACAGGTTGTCCCACATGATGAGCTAAGGCCCATTGATAAGAGCACCATGCTGTGATCAAGGTATCCTCTGTGTGTTTTTGGCTGCTTGGGGATTTGCTACCTGCTAGCTAAATCGGGACTCTGCAACTCTGACACCGGCAATCTCCTGAATTCACCAGTGTCCCTTGGGGACAGGGGTAGGTGTACGCCCTGCTCTGATCCTCAGGCTCCCTGTCTGGGCAATGGGACAGACCCATCCCTCACCTTTGGTCACGAAGTGCTCATTCCTTCAGCAAGCATTTGCTCTTTTAACACAAGAAATCCTACAGCCTTGCTGGCTGCCAGTTGCTTAACGATGCTTCTCTGTTCAGGCAGAAATTTGCAGCAACCCCATTCCCCAGCTGTCTCCACTATCCCTTGGTGTGCTGGCTCTGTGAGAGTCCAGCCCAGAGGATGCTCACTGCTTGCTTTGCAAATGCATCATCCGCCCTTCCCACTGCCATCACTTCACCTCCTTCTGCCGTCCGCTCTCCCTGGGTACCAGGAGCAGAGCTCCTTTTCCTGACAGACTCCCCCTGTCCAGAGTGTCACCCAGGCCAGGGAGTGCTGGAGCCAGGATCACTGCTAGCATCCCCTGAGGAGCTACTGAGGTAGGTGGAGGTCCACGAGAATGATGTTGTGAGGGAATTCTGAACAAGCCAGCGCATAAGGCAATTGTGGAGAAAATTGCGCTGCCTCAAGGGGGATAAAAGGCTGCTGCAGAGGAAGAAGGATGGTCTCTTTGGCATGTCTGGGAAGACGATAAGCAGGAAGGGAGTTTCAGGCTGACAGTGAAGACACTATCTTGGTAAGGCCAGGCTGTGTGAGAAAAGTGTGGTAGCTATGTGCCTGTCACCAGAGACCTCCAGGCCAAGCTAGACAAGCATCTGGCACGGGTGGCCCTGGGAGAGCTGGTCTCATCCTACCCTTATGACCTGCAGCCCTTTCAAACCAGCAATTAATGATGTCCATCAGTCAGCCCCTGTGCAGAGCAACACCACAAAACCTCAAAACAAGGCAAAGCCTTCAGCTGAAGCTTGTGGTGCCCAGTAAACATCAGCAGCCGCAGGGGTGGAGGGAGGTCTGTCCTTTTGCACCAGAGCCTGGCCCCGAGTGACAGAAGATAGAAACTTCCTGAAATGGCTTTCATTGCCTGAATATTTTGCTCGCTGAAACTATCAGCCGAACCCATGGGCGGTTGCTGCCAGGGACTCTCGGGTCCATTTGGATGGCTGAATCAGCAGAGGCGAACCAGGTCATAACATCATAACCCAGCATTAGCAGAGAATGCATCATAAAAGCTTCATTAACAGACATTTGGTGCCAACGCTGAGGCCTCTTCTACAACCTGCTGCAGCACAGCAGGCTCTGAGCCAAGCCGAGGGGGCAGGCAGAGTCCAGCCCACGGGTCCCAGCTCTGGCAGGGAGCTTGTTTCGGTGAGGTCAGGGCAGGACTCTTGGGTTCCCACTTCTGCTTTGCCAGGAGCCCTTCACGCAACCCTGGGAAGACTTCCCTCTGCTCTGGCCAGTTTGTCCCCGTGGGGTCAGGGCTGAAGTCCCAGGGCTGGGGTTCATGCCCCATGCAAAGCCCTGGGGCGATGGTGAGATGATGCCATCGCACAGAATCGTTATGCAGCACTGGGCAGTAACTCTGCTCCTGCTGCCACTGCCCTGACAGTGGCCCAGTACCTGCTCCCTGTTACTGGCTGGGCTGAGCAAGGTCCCAAGTGCACCTCTTGCTCCATCTGGCGCATGCACTTCCTAGCAAGGGACAGATTCTGTATCTGCTCTTACGTTGGCAAACACCACATACCACATTGTACATGGTTCTCTCTGCCTGGAAAGGGCAGGGTTGGCAGGAAGGTGTCTCCTGGGGGAGACTCAGTTCTACCCCATCCTGAAGACCTCGTGCAGGGCTGGGATCTGCTAGGAGTTCCTTGGCCCGCCACACCGAGTCTGAAAGCAAGCTGGGAAAAGGATTTCCAGTCATTCCCATGTAGGAGGCAGTTTCAGGCCACGTAACCCAAGAGGACCAGACTTCAGGAGAAACAAAGCTGGGAACCAAACACGCTTCACCAGATTATCCTTTCTGCAGGGTCACATTGTACACCTCTATCACCAGCCCCAGCAAGCTCTCTGCCTGCTTTTGGGACCCTGCAGCCCTGAAGCAGCCAGAGAAGCACTCAGTTCCTGGGCTCCAGAAGATGAAGATAAAATTATGGCTCTAACACTCTACGGACAGACCACAGGATAGCTCAGTGTCCTTTAACCTCTGCTCGCTCTGCCTTGAACTTGCTCATTTTTCCAAGACAAGACTCTTCTGGCGTAGCTGGATCTCTACACTGTTGACCAGCGGGTATCAACTGCCACCCTATGGAAGGATCTGAACTTTTGCAGCTCTGGGAGGGGAAGAGCACAAGCCCCACTGAGCAGCCCCTCTGCACACCAGGGTCAGTCTGAGCACTCTGCACAGCTGTGGTTGGGCTCAGCCCAAGCCTGCAGGCTCTGTCCCTTCCCTGCCAGCAGCTCTGCCCTCTCTTCCCAGCTGATTTCCAAGGCAGGGTAAGGCTGCTCTGATGGGGGAACGTGGGACCTTGGAGCTGGTGAAAAGAAGGGGACCTTTGTATGGCAGAGAGGGCTTCCTCCACTATGGGGTCAGGCCCCAAGGAGAGAGTCGGCCTGGGGGACAATTGCACTTATTCAGACAGCCTGGGGGACAGCCCGTGCTGACCAGTCTGCTGTGTGATTTGAGAGTGATAGTTTTGCTGGTGGTGTTTTGATGGTGGTGTCTCTCCAGGGAAGGCTATACCGAAGCCCAGCTGAGTCCCTGGCTCCAGTCCTTGCTATGGCATCCATCGTTGTGTCCTAAAGCACTCCCACGGGGCTTCTCCTGCTCTTCAGCTCAGGATAGAGTTGGAAAGAATAGGAGGAAGGGGCATGCATGACACAGCCCGGCAAAAGTGACAGAGTCAGAGCAGGACGAGCTCTCCTACAGTCTCAGTGGCGCTCAGTGCTGGGAGGAGAGAGGATTTTCAGCTCTGGCCAAGGCAGGAATGTGGTTTGGCATACCCATAAAAACACAAGGCCCATTGTGTGGGACAGGTTCGTGTGTATTTGGTACTGATGTCCCACACCCCTCTGCCTGCTGCCTGCCGGTGTCATGAGCAAGGCCTTCTGGCCATTCAGAGACACTGGACTAGACTTGCTAGTCTTAAGGAGACATTTGCAACAATTTTCTTCCCCTCTGGGAACTGCCACTGGCGTCCCTGCATTAGCACCTCCATACCAGTCTGTAGGCATAGCTCCATAAAGGCTTGCACTAGCACACCTATTCTAGCACAACATTTTGCTATTCACTCTTCACTGCAAAGGTGGCACTAAGAGCTCATCTTCTTGCTGTCCTCTCCCAGCTCAACACAGACTGTTTTATTTTTTTCCCCTTGTTTAACCAAGTAAGAAAGTTAGGAGCAGTCGTCACTTGTGCTTGTTAGGGATGGGAAGCCATCCTTCCATCCTGCAGCAAGACCATGTGCATTAATGATTCCCTAGCTAGTTCAGGGCACGTTCTGCATAATGAAATCAAGTTCCTGGGATGCTCGGCATACACATGCACACACAATTTCATTAGCTGTCGGGCATAAAATGGCAACATGCCCTCAAAAATGCAAAACTTGGAACCTTAAAAAGCATGACAGAATCTTTCAGTTCTACATTAAGAAATCCCCAGATGTTTGGATCATGCTTTCTTGCTGTTCATGGCCAAAGGGATGCATCGCACCCCACTTCCAAAAGTTTCTGGCCCTTGGGATCTCTCTGGGACCCTAGAGAAACCCTCTTCAGCCTTTCTGGAACCAGCAGTACCAGTAGGTCTGGGATGAGCACAGTGCTTTGCCTGGGTTTCAGGTGTATTTTGAAAGCTTGCTGTGGGAGAAGAGGGAGAAAGGGGTGAGCTGAGATGCCAAGAACTCCAGCATGTTGGTACAGGACCTCCACAAAGACAGACCATCCCCAGACACCACACATGTTGCCTCCTGCATGTATTCCCACCATGGGAGTTAAATGCCAGAGGTTTGTCCAAACTGTGGGGAGCCAGATGGCGGGCACTGCAATAGGTGTGCCGCTCGGGGCCCTCAATGAGCCCACGTCTTCCCTCCCAGGAGTCTGCCTGCTGTCCTCAGGGTCAGCTCTGGCTTATGGTGCAGCTGTATGAGCTTGGACCAGGCTGCTGGGAGAACAGCTGTGTGAAAAATCTCTGAGAGCAGCCTCATAGGCTGCTCCCCACTTTGGGAACTGCATTTAAGCTGGGTGCCTTTGCCCGTGGCCCTCAGCTGGGCTATGTTTCTGGGTAGTCCACTGATGCCTAGCCTGCTCACTGGGCTTCCAGGCTTTACCCCAGCACTGCTTTGGCACCACAGGCTTGTCTGGCAATCACTGGGCTCTCGGCTGACCCCCGTTCCTGTCACCAGGTCTGCTCTCCTGCCTGGTTTGGGCGCTGCAGGACTGCATCCTCCCTGGTGAGGACACAGTCCTGCCTGCCTGGCTGTCACCCCCCGGCATCCCTTCACCCCCGAGCAGCAGCTGGTTCTGCTGTCCCTGACAGTGCCCACTCTGCTCACAGATGGCAGAGGGGAGGAAGAGGAGGTTGTGTGCTCGCTCCCAGCTGGCAGGGTGGGAGGAGGGGAGGATGCAGCTTTTCCACAGCTTTGCCCCAGATTGTAGGTTACCCCAGTTTGGGCAGCTGCAAGGGAGACTGGGAAGAAATGTGCCTCCTCCCATCTGCCTGGGGGAAACCTCGCAGCCATCACAGTGGGTGTTTTCTGCAGATGGACAGTTTGCTGTGCCGTCCTTGCCAGCACCAGCTTGAAAGCGGTCGTCTGCACAGATTTCTCGTGGGAAAGCCTCCCGCATGCCGAATGAGGCAGGGTCCTGGGGAAAAAATGGGCACGGCACTGATCTGAAATACCACAGAGACCCGTGCCAGGCTGCACACCCACGGCAGCGCGCAGCCTGACATAGCGCTGTGTTTTGCTTGTTTGTGAGAGGTGACTTTGCAGACACGTTTGACTCTTTTAATACAACTTTCTTTGTGCATAATAACAAATAGCGTGAGGGTGAGGTAAACATTAACTTGGTTACAGTATTTATGACTATTATTTACGGCAGCTCTGCACAGCCACAAGGAGACAGCATGTGTGACAGATGCATAGTGCTTTCCGCTGTGCTTTGTCAACAGTAAACTTACTTTTGAATTATGTGTTTTTCCTGCAAGAGAGCGAGCGATTCATATTTGTTTCAGTCCACGTTAACCTTCAGTGGCCTCTGCCCAGAATGCACACAGGAGGCTGCAGCTGGCAATCACATCCTTTTCCTGCAGCGAAGCTGTGGTTAATTAGTCCAAAGTTACCTCCCTGCCCTACTTTGGAAGTGACATTTACTCCTCGAGTCTCTTTGGCTGCTGCTCTTTAGCTCTAATTAATTTCCTCGCTGCTCACAACAGCCTGTGCTCTATGCGGCGGCTGCCGGTTTCCATTGTTGCGGGAGCCTTCGCCTCCCGCTGAGCCCTTCCCGCACACCAAAGACACAGCGATCCTCTCTCCTTCCAATAATAGATGCGCTATTAATTGGCCTGATTCCCTCTGCCCCTTCCAGAAGATGACGCTTCACCGCCTGCAAAGCTTGAGGCAATGGTAAATGCTAACATACAGTTGATGAAGCCCTGGAGTTTCCTCCAGGACGCTGCTTAGACGTGAACAGCAACTGCTGACTAACAGTCAGGCAACGGCCATCAAGCATGGGAGACTTGCTCACGCTTCCTGATCTGCCAGAGAAATGCCCAAAAATTCAGTCATGAATGCTTCTAATTGCTGAATGTATCAGAGCAGAGCAGTCGTGACCACTTTGCTGCTACACATCTCAGGAGGGAGGAGAACTAAGGGCTTGACAAGAAAAATCCCTTGTAGTACAGGGCAGACCCTGGAGAGGATCCCAGACCTTCAAAAGTCGAATCGAGTGATTCATCCAGTAGCGCGTGCTGCCTGCCTTTAAAGCTCTCTGCAGTGTTTGGTGCTGTTATCATGTCCTGAAGATAAAAAGCAGGGAAATCAAATTTCCAGCGAAGGGAAATGAATGTTCCTTCTCTAAAAGAGCCTGAGCTCCCTGCATCAAAGACATCAGTACTTATTTTACTGTCTGCAGATGTGCTCCCTGCCATGCACACTTGGCCCTCTATTCAGCTGTCTCGCAGGTGTGTTGGTTTACATTTTATAGATGGTTGGAGGTATTTAATAGGGAGGGAGAGGGAATCTCCCACAAATTTTGATCAGAGGATGAATGAAAGCATCCACTAAATCATCTGTAAAACACGAGGGAAGTGTGCAGCAAACGCTCGCACAAATCTATAGGGCTGTCACACTCCACTACAGTGAACACATCATGTGTTTGCTTAAGTAACTGTTATGCCTTTGTTTCTGGGGGCTGCATCTTTAAATCCTGACTGCTTCTCCTACAGACTCCTGGATTTCCAGCTGCCCTGTGCCAGCAGACCCATGTAAGGAGGAAGCCTCTGGCTGGAGGAGCCCGGTTGTTTCTCTCCTGCTGACCACAGCTGATGGCTCTGCACATGCCTGAGCCTTAATTACCTCCCCAACATCAGAGCCCTACTTAGTGGGGACTTGTGCAACCAGCTTAGATACCTCCCAAGGTGGGAAGGGAGCATGCATGGGTAACAGCAGCAGGGGGTCATCTCCTACAGCATAGCATCCCTGGGCAGGAGGAGCCCCAGTGGGGCCAAGCCAGGCACCTTGTCCATGGACATCCACCAGCATGCAGAGACCATTTTCTTCTGCATGATTTGAGGGCAAATCCATGAAACAAGTGAGTACTTGGAACAGGGTATAGAAAGGATTTACTCATGCAGATCTGAGTATCACAAGTCAAAGCAGACAAATGCCCAAATATTCTACTTGACATTTGGGGTTCCCTGTGTGAATAGGCAAATGATTTGATGAGCTTGGCAATTTTGTTAATTAATAAAGTGACTGATGCAGACCTGTACAAACTGTGACAATGCAGAGATTTTCCACTTTGGGAAGCTGGCCTTCTGGCTGGGATGTCTAGCTGGGTGTCAGGACTGCCTGTGGGTGTGATCATCTCCGTGTCACTCAGGACAGGCTCAGGGCAGGGCATCTGCAGGGAGGAGACCCCCCCTCTCATGCAGGTTTCCTTCTGCCACAGGAATGCCCAGTGACGACCCAGTCTGCCCCGAGTCTCAGCTCTGCCTGTGTCTCCTCAGGTAAAAGAAAGCTCTCAGATAAAAACAGATAACTGTTCAGGGAAGTTTTTGTTCTCTAAGAACTACATTTTCAGGTCACTTGAAATCAGTCAGAAATACAGGTCACGTTTTTCAAACAACTGTGTCAACAAAAAAAAATATCAAAACCCAGAACAACCCAACTGAAAAAAAAAAAGACAAAAGAAGAGGAAAATTTAAAAGCTTAAAATATGTTAAAAGTTTTGCTTAAGACCAAATGCTTTTCCTCTTGAAATTTTCCTAAATCAATTCTTTAAGGATGTTTTAAGAGCACAATCTAAAAATTAAAAAAAAAAAAAACAAATCTGGGTATTTCAGGTTCAAATGGCCTGAAATTTGGGCATAGGGATAGAAAGATCATTTTCAACAGTCAGCAGACCAAAACCAGTCCACTTACAGCTGTGCTGCCAGCCTCAACTCATGTAACCCTGTGCATTTTCTCCTGGAGCTGCATCCTGCAGCCCAGGCCTGGGTCCCTCTGCAGAGCCACTGTGCTGAGGTGGTGGCTGGGGCTCCAAGTCCTTTGCAGCCCCTTGCGTAGCTATGGCTTCCTGGAGGAACTATGACACATCAGGCATGCATTGACATCCACCTGCTTTGGCAACATTTAATTTAAATTTCTCCCAGTGGGAAACTCTGCAAAATGCACTTTTCTCGCAGCAGAGTTCCCTTGAGAGAGGACCCTGCTATCCTGGTGGAGATGCATCTCAGCATCTCAGCCTGGTGCCCCTGGGGGACATCAAGTTTGCTCCTCTCTTGCGGCCTCATCCTCCCTGACTCCACTGAGAACCCCTGGGAACTTCTGGGAGGGAGCAGCTGAGGTGGGGAAGGGCAGACCACTTTTGAGAAGGGGCTCTGCAGTCTTTGTGCCACATCTAGAAGAAACCTGTCCAGTGGTAGTGCTTACCTGTTTACAAGGACAAAACCTTCCACCTCTTGCTGTCATGTGCACTGGAGGAGTTATGGCTCCCCTGCTCTTTCCACCACCTGCAGCTTCCCCGTGTTTTGGGACGGTTTCTGGAGGTGTCAGGAGCAGCGTCGTATCCAGAGCTACCATCTGGATATCAAGGATGGACATCAGGACCTCCCCTGTGAGAAACCCTTTCAAGAAAAGGGATGAAACGAAAGATGGGAACTCCTTGCAGCCACTCCTGTCCCCACTTTCCATTCACCTACTCCAGCCCCACTGCAAGCCAGCTCACTCCAGTGGTGTGAGACCCGTCCGTCACAGGTAGCTGCATTGCCATGTCATGATGCAGGGCCAGAGCAGGGGGCCAGGCCACCTGGCAGCACCCAGCCAAAGCCCCCTGAGCCATGGCAGGCGGGTGGTTTTCTCCCTCTGTGTGCTCCTGCAGTGAGGAGCAGACGGGCAGGCTCCATTGTGCTGACTCCCGCACCGCCGAGCCAGCCTGCAGCCATTCTTTTTATTGCTGATGCTGCTTCCTATGGAAACAATTTAGTGCTAATAAGCTCCATTTATAATAGTAAGAAATGGTTCGGTGGAATAATTGTCACTAAATACCATTCATGGCTTTGTTGCTTTTCCTGCATGTTGCTAATTATTCTGCATCTGAAATAGAACCCAGAGAAACCACTGAATGCCAGTGAATAGGGTTCTCAGCACGCAAAGAGGCTGAGGCAGGGTATGATTAGAAATATCAAGGCCCTTAATCCACTAGACAATGCCTTCCTTACTGTATGTCTTTCTACAAAATCATAGCCTTTGCAAATCCTGGGGAAATGCAGCATCCTCCACTGAACCTCAGGGTCCCAGCCATCATTTATGAGCATGCGCCTGTCAAAGGGGCAGTGTTGCATGATAGAAGATGATTATGTGGACAAACTGACCCTCCAGCAAATGCAGGGACCCTCCAAAAACAGCAGGGGGAGAGGGAACGAGGAGGGAGGGTTTTTCCATGTTGAGGGTCTCACAGGAAGGGACAGCATGGCTCAGACCCCTTCATCCTGCAGAGTGGATGGTGAAGAGTCCCAGTCAGGACCAGATCCACAGTCCTTAGTTCTGCATGGCTGCTCTGAACTGAAGTCCTTTTCCAAAAGCCACTTGGCAGCACAACAGCGTGTTCTGCAAGCTGCGCAGACAGGTGCTGACTCTCCGAGTCAGAGACAGCAGGACAGCGTCAGCTCCCTGTTACTTTGAAAGCACGGGGTGAGGATCCAGGAGTGCTCTCCTAACCCTCCATCCTGAAGAAAGGCAGCCTTAGCTGCTGGGAAATCAGATCCATTACTGCTCCATTAGCAGTAACTTGACCTCAGAGACTTTACTCACAGCATCAGGTCTGCAGCTGGACTCTTGATCACATTCTAGCTGGGAAGCTGAAATTCCCATTCAGTGGACGAAGTTGCCATCAAATAGAAAGCAGCACAATTTGCTCTATTTAACTTTATAATGCAATGCCATCCTGTAGCACGAAATGCTGATTGGGTTTGACTGACCTACCAATGAGACCATCAAAGCAAAGACGTAGTTACAGTGCGAGTTGAGGCTACTAGCTCAATTCTGTGCCAGTAAGAAATACACCAACCAGTCATGTTATTCCTGAAGTTCCTGCCAGTGGTGGGACCAAGTAGCTGTGCTAAAAAAAAATAAATTAGGGGAACACTGGTGTGTCTTATATCCGGACTCTGTAGCTCTGATAGTCCTAAATAGCATCATGCCCTGTATCTCCAGCTGAATGGCACTGTTACAAGCATACCATTCATTTTTTGGCTTTTAATTTCTTTTCCATGTTGCAGACTGAAATTTCTTTTCATTGTTCCACCTCAGAATTAATGGCAAAGGGTCAGTCCCTCTCCCCATGTGTAACAACTTAGCTACAAATGAGCAGTTTGCACTGAAGGAAACCAAACTGTTGTAACACACCTTTATTAGACACCAGCCACACCAAGTTCCAGCTAAGTATTGTCAATCCACTCTATTCACCTGTTTTCCTTTATGACTCTAGCTGCTTTGGAAAGCTCTAACGAGCCTGTGTGAAGAATGCAGGGCCTTGCCTAGTTGAAGCATCATGAACTAAGGAGTCCCTGACCATTGGCAACCACTTGTAATGAGCTTCAGAAAGCCCCAGCACCATCACCCAAAATTAAAAACAGCCCAGAGCACCTTGCAGGACCCAAGCACCCTGAATTCCTCTGTTTCATCAGGATCAGCCTGTGACAGCAGAGCAATGCTGGAAAGCCTCCTGAGGGACGATGCTGCTATGTCCAGCAGAGATAGTCCTGAAGTTCCCAGTCCGGCTACTGCCCTGCGTGGCAGAGCCTGTCTGCAGGGCTGAGCCCTGTGGGAAGAGGTCCAGACAAATGCCCATGGACCAGAGCCTGCTTACGCCCCATATGGGCAATGCAAGGTCCCTGTTGTCACTGCCCAGTCACGGACCGTGAGCAGGTGCAGTTCATCCCACTGCCTGCAAATCGAGGACAACAGGTTTACCCAACATCTGAATTGTGAGCATGTCCCTGAACTCCAGGCCCTTTCTGCTCCTGTACATTCAATATTTTTATTTTTTTTTTAATTTAGCAGCTGGACACAAGCGGAGGTGTCATGGTCTCTGAGAGTGCTTTGGCTTTTCACTGGGGACTTGCTTCAAAATAAGAGTATACAAAAGAGATTTATCTGATTACCACAAAGCAGACGCATACCTAATCAGGGGCTAGGAGAAGTGAAAACAAAGATCACTGTGAATTTCCCTATGCTGGCATTTTTAACAGGAGAAGTGTTTGTTCAGAGGCAATTATAAATTGCAAGTAAGCTGTGTGAAGTTGCTGTAAACTTTGTAATTATAACCTTTAAAAAGATGATAAAATGACTTCCTTTTGAATTAAGACTGGTGTTCCACTTTGCTTAATGCATTTATCAATAGGCCACAATCAGGAGCTGTGTCACGTGTTTTACATAAAGGTATCACTTCATTTTCTCCCCAGGTGAGTTTTTTTGCAAACACATTGGTTTTTAATCTTCAGTTTGCTGCACAGGGATACCGGGCACTGAGTAACAGCGTGAATGCAGGACAGCAAGGGACAAAGGGCAGACACACCAGCACACTTCATTTGTCTGACAGCATGCAGAAAATAAGATATTTTCTAAGTGATCTTTATCAGCTGGGTTTCACTTCAGAGCAACTGCGGTAGCTCAGTTCTTCTTATCACATCTGTGGCCACATAATTACGGAATTTTTCCCAGGAAAACAAATGCTGGTGCTTTAAAAACAGCGACCTGATGGGGACCTGTCATCTCTATGAAGTCAAGATGAGAGCAATGTGAGCTTGGCAGTGACGTTTTGCAGGAGTTTGAAGAAACATCATCTTTACAGACTACCCACATGGACGTTTTCCCATTCTCCCTGGCTGCGGTCTGCACTCCAGGCTTAAACAAATCCAAGATCTCTAAATGACTGACAAAACTGGCAGTGCTGTGATCATGGTACTCTGAATCCTAAATGGTTTCAAGAGCTGGTTACTGGTTATCCTTTCAACAGTGCTCGACTGAAGAAGCAGCCAAGTAAGCAGTAGAAAACACTGTGCTGTAAGGACAGGGCATGTCCAGCTCCTGTTGGCACTTGGGCATGGATGGCAGAAAACCTGATTTGGGTGTAGAGTGTCTCAGACACTGGAAGGGGGAGGATGGGGGGAAGCCCAGATGGTGTCAGGGGCCCTGAATGCACACACCGTGTTTAGGACCTCAGCTGCCTGAGAAGCTTGGACCCCTTTGAGAAAAAACTAGACCAGATTGGCTCCAAAACCTCAGCCAGGTCTCTCTCTCTCCTTCTTGTGGGAGCTGCTCTTAATCTGAGGCTCTTATGACCCCAACTTGGTTGGTCTCAGTTTGACCTTGGACATTCCTTGTCACTGTGGACTTAACCTGGTGAGCACTGGAATTTGGCTGATCCTGGATACTCTTTCCAAACCAGATCCTGACCCCGACTTGCTGACTCAACTTCCCAACTTGTCCTTAGACCCTGATCATCCCTATGGTCTTTTCTGTCAATCTGGACTCTTGGCTGAACCTGGCTACCATCACTGGACCTGCTTTGGTCACTTTTTGCTCAGTACTGTGGCAAAGACCCACGTGTTGGTGAAACCACTGCTCCTGGCAGCTTTATTCAGCTCCTGCCTCTCCGCCCTCTGTGGCGCAGCTTGCTTTGCTGCTCTCTGATAAACACAGTCTTTAAACCCCAGTCAACACATAGTTTGAGCTTTGGATTTACCATGATCCATAAAATTCATCAAAAGACCCTGGCCTGTCAAAAGACCACCACCTGGGCTGGTCTGTGGGGCAGTACTCACACCAAGCACTGGTAGAAAGAAAAAAGGGGAGACAGAAATTGGTAGAGCGGATATTTGCCCACCCACAGCAGGAAGCCCACCCTGTTGCAAAGCTCTTTCCTGCACTGTGTTACACATCCACAGAGTAAACCCTCCATACAGGCCATCTGCACTAAAGTCAACTCCACCAGTGAAATCACTGTGTGACCAGTACAAACACCTCTGCGGGAGGTCTGGCACCAGCCTGGGGACTGTGCTGCACACCTGGGGGGACCTCCAGCGCTCCACACTCAGGCTGAGGAGGCTCATGGGGTGCTCTCAACCCACAGCCCACATCCTGCAAGCCAGGGAGAACAAGGCAGCTTAAACATAGCCCAGTCTGTCCCTCATGGGCTGCTTACTTCTGGGGCTGCACAACTACAGTGGACCTTGAGCACTGGAAATTCAAGTCTGTGCCTTTTACATCCCACCCATGGTCAGAGGGGTTATCCCATCAGTCCCTCAGGCACAGGTGATTCAAGCAGGGCTTAAGGTTTAAGACTCACCTCTGCTGCCAAAATCATTTGCCATTCGAGTCGCAGGCTCTTATTAGTTTCAGGAACTGAGAAACCAGGTCCTGGCCCAGCTTCAGCGTGTGCTTCTTGGTGAGGAAACAGATCGCTTCGAAGTTGTAGCCATGTATCACTATGGTAACCTTGTAATTGACATTTCTGGGGTATTATAGAGTCTGAAAGTCATAAACTTAATGAAAGTATGTTTTTATTGCACTTCAGCTTCATCTCTGATTAAATCAAATTTGCATAATGGAAAGTTATTACATTTCCATGTTTCTAATTTCCCCCTTTTTTTTCCATCTCCTTTTTACTTCTTTTGCCAAGTGTGTCTAAGGTTTTGTTTGTAGTGAAAGCTGTTGAAGGTCGCCTTAGCCATGGCTTTGCTGAAAAATGTTTTTAATAATTTGTGTCAGAGGAGCCCAGGAAGTGAACCCCCGAGAACTGGCTACATCGCGGTTCTTTGAAATGTCTCTCTTTCTTCCCAGTAATGAGAGGACTGCAGCGCCTGTACATTATTAAGTGGTTGTTGCAAGAGAGAGGTGCTGGAAGCACTGTGAAAGGTAATTTATCAAGGAGAGACGAAGCATACTGCTCTTCCCCAGCCTTGCCCTCGTGCCACCTTTGCGAAGCATTTTAAGCAGTGTGTATGTTTTTATTTTCAATAAACAAAAGCTCACATCTCTGCGGGCAAGTAAATGATAACGTGTTCCTTGCAGGATTGAGTGACGATCGTTCCTAAATGCAGGTTAAGCAGAACGGCCCTGGGAGAAGATTTGTTTTCCTTGTCTTCTCCAGGATGGTGGAACAAACTGTTCTCCAGGGAAAAAAGACACTGCACAGGTCCCTGGTGTCAGAGGGCCAGACTCATTGAGGGTCTCACTTTTTTTTTGTTTCACAGTGGGTCCAATGCATTATTACAAGACTCAAAGTTGACCCGTGTAGGCCACAAGAGTTTGAGGGCACCATTTCAAATCTGGGTTCTCCAACTGAAGTTGCAGAGTTTGTGTGGTTGAACGCAGGGAGCCTCAGCTCCATCTTGGGCTGAGACTCCAGGAACTGTTGCCTGTCCTTTGTGGCTGATGCAATGCAGTGGGATGGGGAGCAGATGGTGTTCTTGTGGACCCAGATGTCCTCCACTGTGCAGCCCCTGATTCTCAAGGTGCTCACCTCCCAAATCATGGCTCACACATTGCTGAACGAAGCCCTCTCTGAGAAGGAAGGAGCACTTCCAAACAGCTGAGCAGCACTGTTCCACAGGAAAGGACTGGAGGTGAAGAACAGCTCTCAGCTCCAGGAAGGACATTACTTACTGGTCTGTTAATGATCCAGAACTGTGCAGTGCACCAACAAAGAGAGCTCTGGCCTGGGACTTGGGGACCAGACATCCTGCTCCCAGCCAGCACACTCCCATCACTGGGATGACCCAGCACGTTTTCTGTTATTAACACAGTGATGCGATAAATTCTACATTCTGTTCTCCACCACTCTTCAATAGGACACAAGGAAGTGGGAGAAGGGCATTTTGACCTTTCGGGATCTTGAGCTTGTCATGCTTATCATTCCCAACCTCTATCATACTGTTACAAGGGCAGGAAGAAGCACCAGGAATAGGTGAGTTTGAAGGGAGAAGTAAATGTACCCATTGGCCAGCCATCACCTGATCTTTAATTCTTGCTAGTGTCTTACAGGAGAGCCCTGTCCCAGGTCTCATCTGAAGGATTGTGAGCTGCTGTCTTGAAGCTTGGGCCACATCATGCAGGGCTCTACCTTACTGCCACCTTCGTGTCCTTCTGGGGCAATTTGGCTTTGCTGCCTGGACCTGCTGTGCAGCACAGAGCACAGTCAGTCAGTGCATTCACCGCAACATGTCCCACTCCTGCTGTGGCACAACTTCTCACAAGCCTTCCTGTGGAAACCTTCACCGCTAGAGAACTTAACTGAGCCGTTTGCTCTAGGGTTAAATGCAATTAGCAGGTCAAATGCCTGGGAGGTAGAAAAAAACATGTCTGGAGCAGTCCAAGTCAATGAATTGCCCTCCATTAGTACCACTTTGTCCTCAGTGATGGTCGAGCCTGAGCAGCTAAGCTGAGGTCTTGTGCTTTGAGTGTGGCTGAGGTCTTGTGCTTTGACATGTGGCCTGGCAGATGATGTCGTTTCTGCCACAGTCAAATGCCTCCTGACAGGTCTTTATTTGCTGTCACCAGAGGTGAAGCCCTTTTCATGGCCTCTTGGAGAGAACTGCTCTCCCTGAAGAGGAAAGCTAAGGAGGTCCCCTGCGTCTCCCAGAATTTGTCACTCTGCTGCTGTTTCATTAACCCAGGGCACACTGGTTTCCATGCATATGCAAATGAACTTGGGTTTTGTGCTGGCATCGGGGAGCCTGATGTGTTTCAGGCTGAAGCAAGCCAAGCGCTCATCATATCTGCCTCAGCTTGTCTGTCTGTGCAGGTGTCTTCCCAAGCCCATGTGGCTGTTAGAGGGTGACTGGTCCTGTACATGCTGGCTTGGTGATGTTTGGTCCTTTTCCTGAAGACAGTGTAGCAGTTTTGCAACCTGTTCCTGCAGACCCTGTCTCTGCATGAGGACAAGGAAAAGGCAAGAGCCACACTGCCAACCACCCTCTGCCAGTTCTTGGAGGGAAATGACGCTCTCTCTTTGTGGGGACAGAGAAGTCTCACCATGGCCACCGGGACAGAGAAGTCTCACCATGACCACCCCCTGCAGGTAGGGCTGCCTGTCCCAGTGCTGCCCAGCCATGCTGCCAGACCTGCCTGCAAACTGGCAGAGCGTGAGGGGTCAATGGCTATCATAGAATCATAGAATCATTTTGGTTGGAAGAGACCTTTAAGATCATCAAGTCCAACCATTAACCCAGCACTGCCAAGTTACCACTAAACCACATGCCTCAGCACCACGTCTACACATCTTTTAAATATCTCCAGGGATGGTGACTCAACCACTTCCCTGGGCAGCCTGTTCCAGTGCTTGACAACCCTTTCTGTGAAGAAATTTTTCCTAATATCCATCCTAAACCTCCCCTTGGGCAACTTGAGGCTGTTTCCTCTTGTCCTGTTTCTTGTTGCTTGGGAGAAGAGACCAACCACCCCTCGCTACACCGTCCTTTCAGGGAGCTGTAGAGAGCGAGAAGGTCTCCCCTCAGCCTCCTTTTCTCCAGGCTGAACACCCCCAGTTCCCCCTGACGCTCCTCATGAATCTTGTGCTGCAGACCCCTCACCAGCTCCGTTGCCCTTCTCTGGACACGCTCCAGCACTTCAATGTCTTTCTTGTCCTGAGGGGCCCAAAACTGCACTCGAGGTGGGGCCTCACCAGTGCCGAGTGCAGGGGAACAATCACTGCCCTTGTCCTGCTGGCCACACTATTGCTGATACAGGCCAGCATTTAGGGTTTGACAGCTTAGCTGGAATCCAGCCACATATTGTTATATTGCTCAGATGTATTTTTGTATTGCTCGGTGAAAAGAAAGTTTCTTTGAGTTTTCTTTATATTTTTTCCCTTAGAAAACAGACAGTATCTGTTAAAAAAAAATGCAGCTGAAAATCCAATTCTTCTTTTCTTGATGGAATAAGTTTGACAGCCCTCATCATGAAGTGATAAAAGCAGCTCTCCAGGGATTATGGGTAGTGGGGCTAGCACCACTAATGAAAATAAACAGGCATTTTCAGCAACCTTTAGCTAAAGACCTGTCCTGGAGGGAGGGAGAAAGAAAGCCTCACCATAGAAATGGGGAGGTAAAAGACTGCTTAATCATTTGGCAGGCCAGCCCTGAGGAACAATGACAGGACATAGAGTATGAAAGCCTGTCAGTCTGGCACGGGGACAAAGAAATGTGTGCAGCAAGGACCTGGTATGAGACAGATCTCACCCCTCTGGTGTGAGCCAAAGACCTCTGCTAGGACCAGGAACATTTTTCCAAGGAATGAGAGAATCTGAGGCGTGGGATGTGGTGCAGCACATGGCACTGCTGCATCTCCTCCTGCCATGGTGGCAGCCATCCTCTGCAGAAAGCCAGGTCTCCCCAGGACCCTTGAGGAAGGGTCATGCAGTTCTACCCCAGGCGCCTGGGTATGAAATCCAGGGCATGTGTGAGCAGTTCCCTACCAGATGTCCAAGAATCAATCATCTCGTGTGTTTCCTGTGCATTTAATGGACACATGAGACGTCGTCAATTACTGGCCTTTTTACACAAAGACAGCTCCACACCCAGCCCTGTTCACCACATGGTTTGCACAGGCATCAGGGAGTTTGTACCTTCCCAGAGCTGTGCATGCACAACTGCTTTTCCCCTATTCTCCCTTCAGAGGTGGCTCCACAAAGCTTTGGTGTATGCATCTGCCTGGGCACATCCCAGGCCTATCCCCTACAGGCCCACGGCAGGTCCACACCATCCCTCCATGTGCAGTGCTGTGCTCCCCAGCTCTGTGAAGCCCCAAACCTGGAGCCTATACACAGGGTGCTGTAAAATCCAGGTCAGCACAGGGCTGCTGGGTCCACTTGATTTCCCGTCTTCCTACTGCTACATCCTGTTGGCTCAGTGTGGTCCCAGCACTGAGGTCCTCTCCCAGGTCGTAACTGTGAAACCATGGCCTCCTCCTGACTCTCCCAGTAAACTCATTCTGCAGCTGCCCCCTATTCTCCCTTTTCCTTATTCCCCAGAGTAGGGCAAAGGAGCTGGTGCCTGAACCTCCACTGCCTCCCACTGAGCTTGTTCACTTGCTTGTCTGTTTCAGTTAAGAATGAAGCGTCTGCTCTCCTTCCCGTCAGGACTATACCAGCATGCTTTACTCTTTCCTCTCTTAGGCACCTCCCCATCTGAGGAACAGTCATACAATTGCAGCGAAGACCGCGTTCAGCCCTCTTCACATCTCTGGTAAGAGTTGACTTCATCAATCATGGTCAGGCTTGCAAGGCAGACAGCAGCTGGACCTCAGCAACCTGTGCAGTGTTCCTGCACAGAGAGGCCTTAAGCACCCTGGAAAATCACCCCACCCCCCATTTCATTGTGTACTGGAGATGATTTCACCTCTCTCCTGAGCAGATTTCTGTACACACACCTCTCTCCCACCTAGGGAGAAGATCAAAAGGTAAAAAGGGCTTGTACAGTCCTTTGATGGATGAAGTGGGACGGAGAGGGACTGTGACACACTCTTTCCCAAATGCTGCCCAGCCAGCTCCTTGAAAGGTGGGCAGCAGAAGAGATGTTACTGGTGGCCACATGTGCGCTTTGCATTGCATCCATGAGTATGCATGGCAGGGATATTATGCTGCATGAATGCAGTGAGAAGGAATGGAAAGGGAATATTCTGGGCTCTGCCAAAGATGTGCCTGTTTGCCCTCAGGCAGAGAGGGTCCAGCTACAAAGCAACAACTCCTTGGAGAACACCCAAGTCAATGCTCTTCTCTCACAGGAAAAATGAAAGAAAAATGTTTCAGCTTTCTGTGAAATTTCCAGCCCCTGCTCCAAAGTACAGAAGTGCTGGAATTATTCAAAGAATAAGTTTCCAGTGTTCCTTGTCTTAGCAAAATGAGGCCTTTTCTCTTCAGCTCAGAGTCAGAAATAGCTGAGTTGCGTGGATGAAGCACAGCAGAACGGTCCAGCCTGTGACAGAACCTGGACATGGAAAACTTTGGCTCCAGGGGTTTGAGTCTGGCAGAGGAGCAACGACCTGAATGCAGGGCTGTGTAATGGGAAGCAGTGACAACCCTTTAATTTTCAGTCTTACTGGTCTCTTCTGTAATATTGACATGCTTCCAGTTCAATGCATGCTGGAGTGCTTTGATGGGTGGGGGCCAGCCCTAAGTGATGTTTTTGCCATGGATGGAGGGCAAATTTGAGCTCCTTATGAGATTTGCCAGACTCTGAACCTTGGATCCACTGAACAGCTTTGCCGTCAGTATCATGCCATTGCCTTGTGATGATCCCATGGGGAGAAATACCCTTTCTTGGGGAGTCGGGCCAGAGCCCAGTGGTGGAGGGCAGGAAGCCACAAGGGAAACAGCCTGAGCTCGTAGATGAACAGGGCTGACTGGTGGCACTCGCAGCTGGATGCAGGTCCATGTTTTAGCAAAAGGAAGGCTCACACAAGTGGTTCACCCCGAGCACAGACTTGGAGGGCTGCCCTGAGCCAGCCCATAGCCTCCTGCTGGATTTGGCCCCCATGTGGACCTCCACAGTTGGCAGTGCCAGGCAAGTCATGTCACCAGCTCAGGGTTGTTTCACCTCTTGTGTGAAGGGGGTGGCACTGGTCCTGCCCTGGGCAGACAACTCTATTTTGTAGTAGAAGGCCTCATCTGACCAAGCCACCAAGTCTGAAGGGGAAAGGGTTGGACACTCATGCTCCTGTTTGTGCAAGGACATTGTGGGGTGAAAGTCCTCCCAAACAGTCCCTGCAAATGTCAAGATCTTGTGGAAATCCAATGCCAAATGCAACAGAGAAGGTATGGTGTGAAGAGGATAAGGAAATTGCAACGAGGGGAAGAACAAAGCAGTGACCTTGGCTGAGGGATAAACTCAGTGGAAATTTTTTGGACCCATCCAGAGACTGTGTCCAAGCTTCACCCATGAGAGAGGCTGGGTTGCCACCTCCTGTGCTTGTGTGCCTTGGACAGTATTGTACTGCACCTGTTGACAGCCTTCCATCAGGCATATTCCCATCCAGCCCTTCCTGCGGACAACACTTCTCCAGAATATGGCAAGGCCTTACTGAGGGCTTGGTGGGAACAGCAGATGAACTGTCCCTGCTGGTATTCCCCCTTCTGACCATTAACAGCCTCATTTCTCCCTCAGCAAGGCAGCACATCCTGTCACATCCAGTGCAGTGCAGAGGCATGGTCTCTCCTGGGGACAATGTGCCTGATCCCACCCTTGCCCCAGCTTAACTAGGAGCCAGGGCCCATGAAGCAGCAGTAAATGATATGCCGTGGGGGCTGTGTCTGCAGGGCAGGCTGCCGTTTGCTCACAGCAGAGCGTGACAGCAATTGCTTCAGTCATAAAAATGAAAATCAATAAAACTGGAGCACTAAGAAACTGAGGCTCGTGCCTGGCAGAGCAGGGCAAATCAGGCACTGGATTAACGTCTCACAGGGGAGAGGGCAGCATGGCTGGGCAGGCTTTAATGGTCCCCGTGGAGCCCAGGAGACTGGAGCTGGGTTTATCATTCCCTTGGCAAGCACTGGTGTCCCTTGCCTAGGGAGGTAAGACCAGCTACAGCACCAGTATCAGCAAGGAGATGGCATCCCCAAGGAGTCAAACTACACCACACACCCGGGGCTCTGCCATGCTTGTACCGCACTTGACATCATGAGCCCAAAGCCTCTGTCCTGTGGCAGGGAGTGCCGGTCTCTGTGAA